>NCQV01096717.1:0-17286 GCA_002740545.1 Lophocereus schottii
CAGTATGGTCACCCCGTGCCTAAACCCGAGATTTTGGGCCATAAAACCCAACACATATAAAAATCACAAAATGTATAGTTATTTAATGGATCATTTTCACTCATTGTTTTGCCATATAATTAAGTGGACTCACTAGTTATCCATTTTCATGGCTTACGCCATGTAGTTCACCCATATGGCCTTAGGTTAGGCTTCCTAATGGCCTGGTAGGTCTATTCAGTTCAATGATCGCATTGTATATTCAAGCTCATCAATTTGGATTTCACTTTCAGATAACAACCGATAACAAGTTTAACATAAATTCTCTCTCTCTTTATTTGGAACTGAAATGAATTGAAATGCATCTGCTGATTAAAAAATAAATTTCTATTTCTGCAATATAGGAGTAAACATATTGAGTTTCGACTCACTCTTCAAATGTTTTCTGTTTTCTTTTTTCATGTGGACCATTGTGCAGTCCTAATAGTAGGGAGACAATCAAAGGACTTAGACAAACTCACAGTGACATTTCTTAAAGCCATGGGCCATCAAAGTGTACGATGTATGAGTTGCTGGATTGACATTTGAGTTGGATATGGAATAAGTGCATGCACACTTTGGATCACCCGTAAGTTAGAATGTGCTGTAATGTTTAGGCAAGTGAATAAACTAAGCCTTATTGCTTATATGATGGCGGTAACGTCCTAACCCCAACACATTTACTGTATTTACCACAAATTATTCGTTAATTAAGACTAATGTCATGATTAGGACTTGGGGTGTTATATATGGTGATCTCCACTAATGATTGGTTAATTAAGTCGAATACCGTAATTAAGAGTTGAGGTGTTATATATGGTGATCACTCTGAGTTGTATTCCATATCTCATAAGAATAAAATGCCGAAGGTTTGCATATTCCCACCGAAGCAGTAAAGGTCTTTATTGATTTTAGGCTCATCTGAAATAATAGGACACAATTTACCCCGCAACCAACAAAAAAGTTAGTGTTTCTACAGGGAGTCAATGAAGTGTTGTGCGCTTGATGGTTGGACTTAAACACAAACGATTTGGTAATATAGAATCAATCCTTGCCCCCATCTTCTCCTTTTCATGAGTTACGTGCCAATATTAGGTAGTTATTCTCAGTTTGCTAAACTGCTACATTAGCCTTGGCATAAAAAAAGGGAATAAATAAAAAAATATAGTGACACTAAAAAAACAGGGGCTAAGGTAAAAGAGAAAAGGCCTCTATATAAAGCCATCTGAATGAAACCAAAAAACAAAAGGGTCTGAGAAGAAAGAATCAGACTGAAGAAGACATCCAAGTAAAGCCCACACGGGGAGGATTCTCTATGAATGAATACGTGAGTGAGAACGGCTTATGCCACTTGTTCTACAAGTTGAACTTGGAGCTCAGAGGTAAAAACCATGGAATCAAGTTAATTATCAGCCTCCATCGTCCTTCACCTTTGATTTCTGTTCGACCATGACCAATCAAAGTATAAGTTGAGTTATGATGGAATGACAGAGATCAATATGGGCCACCAAAACAGAGTCTAGAGTTCGTAGTTCCAAGCATGCTAGACTCGATCTCAACTGAAACTAGATTCTGTTGGAATATTTCTGATAAAAAATAGAAAAGGCACAACAAATTAATTATATTTTTTGCTTTGAAAAAATATAATTAGAAATTCCAATTAACTAATTTTCTATGCATCTCTTCATTTATAGCCATTAAGATTAAATCTAATGGTTGAAAATTGATCCTATGAAAAGATGTTTTCCTCTATGAAAAGATGCTTATTTCTTGAAAAGGCACTTAGTTCTCTATAAATAGAGGACTAAGTGTGGTTGGGACATCTAAAAATTGTTCCAACAAATCAATCCCTCTAAATTTCTGTTATATCCTAAGGAACTAGTGTCTATCCAAGTGAATGTAGCATTTGGATAGTGGAGACATCTTTGTATCTCAAAGGTTTAGTCAAGAATACACGTTGCATATTGGATGAATAAAACCTTTAAAACAAGCAATTTCGATCTTGCCTAGAGGTCTCTGAGTAGTCCTAATTTTCGAACCTTTGTACCACATTTCCAACAATCTAAAGGTTTTAAATTTATTCCCATGGCTTCTTCACTTCAAGACTTAGCAACTAATTTTGTCAAATTAGGGAGGTTTGATGGAGACAACCTTAGGCGTTGGCAGAGGAAGATCCATTTTCTTCTTGCTACATTAAAAGTAACATATGTCCTCAACACTCCCCCAATTCTAGAGCAAGAAAATGAGACCATTGATCAAATGCATACCTGTGCCAAGTGGGAGAATGATGACTACATATGTCATGGTCATATTCTCAATAGCATGTCAGGTCCTTTGTTTGACACATATCAAGCAGTGCCATATGCAAGGGAGTTGTGGGATCTCTTAGAGGTAAGGTACATGAAAGAGGATGATACAAGCAAGAAATTTCTAGTGAGTCACTTTAATGGATATGTAATGAGGGATGATCAGTTAATAATGGAACAATTTAAGGAACTTGAGAGAATCTTAGATCACTTCAAAATGCATAATATGAATATGGATGAACCTATTATAGTTTCTAGTATAATAGATGAACTCTCACCTTCAAGGTCCGATAGAGGTTGAGAGTATTTTAGTCCGTCTTATTTTGAATCCACCAGAATTGTGCATGAAGTCACAACACCATATATCCCATAACAAAATGGTGTGGTTGAAAGGAAGAATAGGATTCTAACTAAGATGATTAATGCTATGTTATCCAACTCGAAATTAGGACTTGGATTTTGGGGTGAAGCCTTATTAACGACTTGCTACATTTTAAGTAGAGTTCCCAATAAAAGAAGTAAGACTACTCCTTATGAATTTTGGAACAAAAGAGAACCAAACTTGAGGCATTTAAGAGTTTGGGGTTGTAAAGTAATAGTGAGGGTTCCCAAGCCTAAAAGAAAGAAATTAGGTGAAAGGGGAATTGATTGTATCTTTATTGGATATGCTCTACATAGTAAAGCTTATAGGTTTATGGTTATTGACCCTAATGAATTTATCTTAGTTAATATTGTGATAGAATCTAGGGATGCTATTTTTGATGAAAAAAGATTTTCATCTATTTCTAGACCTAGAAATATAGATCTTAATCATCATAAAAAGGAACAAAATGAAGTACAAGATATTTAACATGACAATATTGAGAATAATGATGTTCTTGAACTTAGGAGACGTGAAAGAGTGAGAAAATCTAAAGATTTTGGAAATGATTTCTTTGTTCATCATGTAGAGGGATCCAGGGAATCAGTCACCAGGTGCATTCCGTATTGTTAAAATGTGGAATCGGATCCTCAAACCTATAAGGAAGCTATGTCTTCACCCAATGCTTCGTTTTGGAAAGAGGCTATTGATAATGAAATGGCTTCAATCATGGGGAATGGAACTTGGAAGCTTGTCGATTTACCCCTAGGGTGCAAACCTATTGACTATGAATGAGTGTTTAAAACTAAGAAGAACGTTGATGTTTCAATTCTTAAGTTTAAGGCAAGACTTGTAGCCAAGGAAAATAATCTAAAGGAAGGAATTGATTACTTCAACACTTATGCCTCGGTTGCTAGGATTTCGACAATTAGGTTGTTACTAGCATTAGCCTCAATTCGTAATCTAGTGATTCACCAAATGGATCTCAAAACGGCATTATTAAATGGTGATCTAGATGAAGAGGTGTACAGGAGACAACCTGCATGTTTTGTTGTGCCTGGTCAGGAGCACAAGGTTCGTAAGTTAGTTAAGTCCTTATATGGAGTTAAGCAAGCCCCAAAATAATAGCATCAAAAGTTTGATGATGTTGTTTTGAAGAATGGATTTTTCATAAACGATGACAAGTGTGTGTATGCCAAGTTCAATGGTGACAAAGGAATAGTCATATGCTTGTATGTGGACGACATGCTAATCTTTGGTGCTGATTTTGAGCAAGTTGAGAGTACTAAAAGATTTTTATCACAAAATTTTGATATGAAAGACATGGGCAAAGCCGATGTAATCTTAGGTATTAAGATTACTAGGTATAATGACTCTCTAGTCTTGTCTCAATCTCATCACATAGAAAAAGGGTTAAGAAAGTTTAACAATTATGATTGTAAACCTGTACATGCGCTTTTGATATGAACATGAGATTGGAAAAGAGTAATCCAGAACGTCAACTAGAATACTCAAGGGTAATTGGATGTCTTATGTATGCTATGACATGCACAAGACCGGATATAGCTTTTGCAGTTGGAAAGCTAAGTCGATATACCTGTAATCCAGGGTGCACGCATTGGCATGCAGGACGAAGGGTATTAAAATACCTTAAAACCACCATAGATTATGGTTTACACTCTTGTGGTTATCCACCAGTATTGGAAGGTTTCATAGACGCTAGTTAGATAACAAATAGTGAAGATTATTCCTTTACTAGTGGGTGGGTATACACTCTTGGTGGGGGTGTGATATCTTATGAATCAAAGAAACAAACGTGCATAGTAGATTCGACAATGGATGCTCAGTTTGTAGCATTGGGATCAACTTGCAAAGAAACTGAATGGTTAAGGAATTTGTTATATGAGATGCCTTTGGAGCCGAAATCTATGTCACCAATTTCTATGCGGTGTGATAGTGCGGCTGTTTTGGCTAAGGCATATGGTAACGTATATAATGGTAAATCAAGGCATATTGGTTTACGACACAGTTATGTGAGACAACTAATCATAGATGGTGTTATAACTGTGGAGTTCAGTTAAACTTTTCAAAACTTGGCTGATCCATTAACAAAAGGCCTTCCAAGGGATTTAGTATCCAAGGCAGCCAAAGGGTTGGGGTTAAAGTCCACATCTAAAATCACACATGGTGAAAACTCAACTTGGCATTTGATGGAAAACATTGAATCTTAAGTTCAATGAGCTATATAATACACCATTTTCATGGTTTACAAGCACGTAATTTCCCCATCCAACAATGAAGTGCTTGGTTATATTACCATATGATATATTTGGGTGAGGAGTTGCACTTAATGAACCTCACATGAGTTGCTTAGAGAATGTTCTAGAGTTAAGTGTTGATTATGATAAATTTGTATTACCCTGGGATTGCCTAGGTGTATTTGTAAATTTATTATGAAATAAATAAAATCTTAGTTCTTTAAATTCTTTTTCATGTATAATACTTTGTATAGGCTATTGATGAGGTTCAATTATGTGAGCATAAAGTTTGGCCGCTTTTCGGAGTTTTACGGACTTGATTTTGATGTGTTCATAAATAGATACAACCACATGCCTGGTTCAAATGTGTTAGGATTACTAACCTGATTATTTGTTGGGCGAGTCAGTAAGGTGGGGATTCAATTACAAGGCACATCCATTTTATGCATAGGACCTCCAGAAATCCTTAACACCATTTTTGATAGAAATCGTGGGGGATTATTGGGATATTTCTGATAAAAATGGAACAGGCACAACAAATTAATTATAATTTTTGCTTTGAAAAAATATAACTAGAAATTCCAATTAGCTAATTTTCTATGCACCTTGTCATTTATAGCCATTAAGATTAAATCTAAGGGCTAAAAATTCATCTTATGAAAAGTTGTTTCTCTCTATGAAAAGATGCTTCTCTCTTGAAAAGGCACTTAGTTCTCTATAAATAGAAGATGAATAAATGTGGTTGGGACATGCAAAAATTGTTCCAACAAATCAATCCCTCTGAATTTCTGTTATATCATAAGGCACTAGTGCCTATCCAAGCGAGTGCAACATTTGGATGGCGGATACCTCTTTGTATCTCAAAGGTTTATTCGAAAATACCCATTGCACAGGACAAGCGATTTCGATCCTGCTTAGAGGTCTCAGAGTATACCTAATTTTTAAACCTTTATACCACATTTCTAACGGATTCTTCATGGATCCGTGGAACTTTAGATTCTTATGAATCCCAAGTCTTTTTTGGACCTCAAACAAATTCAATCCTTTGACATTTTGAATTCTTAAGGACTCAAAGAGATTGGATTATTTGGGATCTTGAGTCCTGTGGGACTCATGAATTCAAGGATCCCACGAGATTCCAAGTCCTACCATAAAACCATGGATTTTGCCTTACCTAGGATCATATTGGCCCATAAAATCGCATCCTTCATACCGGACCCCTAAAAGAAGAAGAAATATGGGCAGCTGATTGTGTTCTACTGTGAACATTCTTAGATCATGGCGATAGCCCACTGTGAAAAGTGACGAAAAAAGATTTACACTGGACATGGGAACCAAGAACAAAGCTTCGAGGAGCAAAATCTACAGCAAAAATAAAATTTGAAAGTGCTTGTTAACGCTTGGACCCAAATCTTTGTTTTTGGAAAGCTAGTTCTTTGTTTTAAAGATTCCGATTTAAAGTCATATTGACCATAATACAAAAATGGTTTTATTCCCTGACCAATTGAGTAAAATAGAGATAGTCAAGTGTCTGGGTTATAGAGAAGGTCAAACAGCTTGAGAGCTTCAAGTCGAAGTTTGTGAACATGTTGCTTTTAGACCTTCTGTAAGCAAACCACCAATTGGTTGGGAAGTAGAAAACAAATAATTTAATAAATACATGAGCTTCTACAGAATGTGATGAGTGGCTTGATAGGGGAATAAGATAAATGGGCTGCTCAAATAATTAAATGAAAATGTATGATGGATTTGAATTATTGACAGGAATTCGAAAGTTGGTTGTTTAGTTTAATGGTCATAATGTCATAAAAATATGTTTGCCCAGATTCTTATGACATACGAAGCAAAGCGTGGGCAAATTAATTGGCTGCTACTGAGTCTCAAAACAAGAGGGAGTTAGTGAGTCAATCCGAAAATTGGAGACGCAAACAAGATAAAAATTACATGTTAAATGCATCAACAAAATTCACAAATTGGGACAATAAAATATACAGCTAAGTTGAGTATCGACTAGAACTACATTTGGTTGATCTCATTAAGGGTACGTAGAAGACTCGACATGAAATAATTGGGTTCAGTCTAAAATGAAATTGTCAAAAATAAGATAGTCATGTCAAATGGATCCAAATCGACAGCCCCCTTCCTAAGAAAGTAACCTTTTCAAATCGATTGTGCCTTATCTGCTTAAATGATAAAAAAAGGTCAAATCCCACGAATATACATAAACTGACCCCCTCAAATTTTTAGGTCCATAAAATGGACTACAAAACCTTCTTATTTTACCTCCCCTCTTTCACAAGAGGGCAAGACTACAATTTTATGATCCGTGGTTACATATTTTGTAACCAAACCAAATCAAAAACCAACCTCCTTGAAAAATTAAATTGTTCCCAAATCCTAAGCCTAAAATGGACTGAATTTGAGTTTAAATATGAATTTAAGCTCACTAAATTCCTCCCCTTGAATTTGATTCAAGCGTAAAATTGTGATGGATCAAGAACTGCATCGATTTGATCTCATAATGTAAGTAGTAAGCCCACAAATAAATTTTGGGTGCAATCGCAAGTCAAACAAATATATAAATATATCGACCTCAAGAAGGGTCAAGTTAGCAAATAAAAAATTGTGAAATGGCTAAAAAATATAAATTAAAAATATATAGACACCAAAGTCAAAATTCAAATGATGAAAAAATAAAGGAAAATTGTGCTTATTAATATAGCCCAAGTAACTAAAATTCAAGGCCAAAAATCAAAATAAGTTGTGGATATTAGCTAAGTTCAAATATATTAAATTCAAATAAAATGATTATTAACTTAACCTAAATTAAAGTACAAGTTAAATTAAATTAACTATGCCTGGTTTGATCCTTTATAAAACAGGCACGTAGGTAGCTCACAACAAAAAGTGAGTGCAACTCAAACTCCAAATCAAATAAATTACCCCTTCCTAACATTTATATGAAAAATGTGTACGTGTACTAAGCTTCCTATAATGTGCCTATACAACCAATATTTGATGCGGTTAAATTTAGGGATTGGTGAATTGGAATCAAGAACATGATAAATTCCAATCTAAATTTAAAAAATAATTATATAAGAAAAGGTAAACAAACTGAGTCGGAATTAAAAGTTGGTCTCCCAAAAGAGAAATGTAATTAAGGAGGCTTGTCCTCTTCAATATGGTTATATTCAAAATAAAATGATGCATATTTTCGTATGTTGAAAAGTTTTGTTGTGCATATATATTTATTTATTAAAGTTTTGCTCAACATTATTATATGGCTGACTCAATCTTTTATTTATTTTCGTATATTCTTTGCATGGTTTTTTTTTTTAGCCAAATGTGTAATGTCACGGATTGCTCTAGAATGTCTTGGATTTCTCTGGATTTTTCTAGAATTTGTTCTAGAGTTTTCGATAAGGTTCTACACAATTTCATACTTGTGTAGAATGTTAGATATTTGCATAGACTACTTCAGATGTACATTATTAGTCATTGGATCATACAGATCTCCACCATTCATTGAGGAGGTGGATGTATAAATATATATATATATATATATATATATATATATATATATATATACATACATACTCTCAAAGGGGCTCATTTCTACACGAAGCATTCTAACCATAATACTAGGCATTCTCCAAAACCTCCTTATATCTGCTTCCTCTCTAGATTTTTCTTGGAGTATGTGTGTGCTTATATAGCTTCTCAGGTCTAAGTCAAGCAACACTTGAGGGTTCAAATGAGTTTGTTAGCACTGCACGAGTTTGAGTTTGAGCAAATTATCAACTTGTGATAGTTGATATCAGAGCTGCATTTGGGAGATCATCACTTCTAGTTTGACCAATGTCGTTAACCCATAACAAGGGGCCAGCAAAGGCAAGGACAAGGGCAAGGACGTAGTGGCACATATCTAGGAAAGGCTAGCAAAGAACACGACCACCGTGTTAGCCTTGACAAGTAGGTTTTACGAGATGAACATGTACATTGAGGAGCTCATGCCCAAGGGGACATGGAAGAGCTTCATTGGGAGATGCAATTGGCAGGGAACTCCCCAGTCACAGACTTCAACAAGAAGAATCTAGCTCTTCAAGCAATGCAGGCTAATAAGGATGGCGAAGTCCAAGCTAGTGATCCAGGCTTACAAGGCATGGGTTGAAACTCTTAAAGCCCAAGTGAAGCTATGCATGGCCACAGTGGCCAATGGTGCATCCCTCCAAGTATCCATCATTCCAAAGAAAATGCACCAAGACCTCCCACCTCCATGATGCTAGGAATGCAAGAGAGATCGATAACTTCTTATGGGGACTCGGGGCTAACTTTAGCCAATGGGCATTGAGGATGATGCTTAAAAGGTAAGCAATATCTCTTTCTTTCTTAAAGATATTGCCCTTGTCTGATGATGTTCAAAAAGGATTCGGTCCTATCAACACTTGGGATGAGTTTCAGAAGGAGCAAAAGAAGAAATTCTACCCTCAGGATGTTGAGAATAAGACAAGGGCCAAGCTAAAACACCTCTAGTACAAGAAGGGTCACATTCAAAAATGCGTCAAGGAGTTCCAAGAGTTTCTCTTAAAAATTCAAAGCATGGGGGAGCAAGATGCACTCTTTTGCTTCCTCAATGGCCCATGCAGTTAGGCCAAGATGGAAGCAAAGTATACCAGACCTTACCTCTGCAATTGACACCATCAAATCCATAATCAAGTTTAAGAAGGAGTCGTCCAGGGATAAAACAAGAACGTAGGTGCCAGTGGAAAAGATCGGGCAGACCAGGACAGGTCTCCTAGGCGGGGCAAGCTCGCAGGAGAAGGGAAAGGGAATGAAGGATGTGACTCTAAGGAAGTTGTCATGCATGGTTCTTATTCAATGGACCTAATCAGGTCTTCAATTGTTAGAAGTAGGGCAAGCTTCCCGCTTTTCTCCAATAAGTAGAGGGGCCGGTGGAAGAGAAGCAGCTAGCTTCCATGAAGCTGCTCAATGCCATTCAAGCTAAGGTGGAGGTACAATCTCGTGGGTGCATATACATGGAAACATTCATCAATGGTAAGCCACTGTAAGCAATGTTAGATACGGAAGTTGACACATGGCTAAGAAGCTTGTTGACAAGATTAGCATCCCATACACCAAGGAGAGAGGTTATGTGAAGGGAGTTAGTGCGCTACCAGTAGAGGTGTTGTGTGAGGCACCCACGTTCAAATCGGCTAGTGAAAAGGCAAGATCGATATCACCGTTGCCCTCTTAGATGACAAGGAATTCTATTTAGGCATCAATTTTCTAGATATGGTGAAGGAATCTTGGTGCCTTACACCAACACCACATGTACCTGGGAAATGGGGCAACCTTGTGTTGTTCTTGTGAAGAGGGAAATTGATAAGAGCAAGATGTTTTCCGCTCTTCAATGTCCAAGGGGATCAAGAAAAAGGAGTCTACTTTCCTTGCCACACTCACGTTAGATGAGGAGGCCAAGGAAGTTCAAGCACCCAAGGCCATCCAAGAGATATTTAAAGAGTTCAACAATTATCATGCCCACTATGTTGCCCATGAGACTTCCTCCAAGTAGAGAAGTTGATCATGTTATCGAGTTGAAGCTAGGGGCTAAGTCACCTAGATTTGCCCCCTATCATATGGCACCTCCAGAGCTCGAGGAGTTAAGGAGGCAATTACAGGAGCTACTTGGCACTATATACATTCATCCCCCAAGTCATTTTAGCGCGCACTGGTCTTGCTCCAAAAAAAGAACAACGGTTTCTTCCTGACTATACATAAACTATCGAGCGCTCAAAAAAATTACCATAAAAAACAAGTATCCCATTTCTCACATCGATAATCATTTTGATCAACTTGGAGACATAAGTGCTTTACCGAACTTGATTTGAGAAGTGGGTATTATCAAATCTACATATCCAAGAGAGATGAGCCAAAGACGACATATGTGATATGTTACAGGTCATATGAATTCATAGTTCATGCCCTTTGGCCTTACAAATGCACCAGCCACCTTCCACACACTCGTAAATAAGGTACTTTCTCTTTTCCTTGATCATTTTGTGGTTGTTTATCTTAATGATATTTTCATCTATAACAAGACCTTGGAGGACCATATATGGCACTTGTGAGAAGTGTTTCAAACCTTGAGGGTCAACAAGTTATATGCTGAAAAGGAGAAGTGCTCCCTTACACAAGAGGAGACACCTTCCCTGGGTAACATAGTTGCGAAGGGCAAGCTTCACATGGACCCGACAAAAGTCAAAGCCATCTTTGAATGGGAGTCACTAACCAAAGTTACTGAGTTGAGATCTTTTCTTGGCTTGGTGAACTAATACAGCCAGTTCATCAAGGGCTATTCTGTTATTGCCGTCCCTCTCACAGATTTGTTGAAGAAGGGAAGAGGAAGAGCCAAGAGCGCTAACATGCCTTTAAAGCTTTAAGGAAGGCCATTGTCGAGGAGCTTGTTTTAGCACTTTTTGACCTTAACAATTCGTTCAAGCTTCACATGTATGCTTTCGACATGGCTATTGGTGGTGTCTTGATATAAGAGGGTAATCCCATTACGTTTCAAAGTGGGAAGCTCAATGACACTCAGAGGCGCTGCATGGTGCAAGAGAAGGAAATGACTGAGGTAGTGCATTATCTCTACATATGGAGGCGCTACTTACTTAGGAGTGTCTTCATTATTAGGATAGATAATGCCACCACAAGCTACTTTCAAACTCACAAGACGCTTACTCCTAAGCAAGCTCAGTGGAA
This sequence comes from Lophocereus schottii, assembly GCA_002740545.1. Classification (NCBI taxonomy): domain Eukaryota; kingdom Viridiplantae; phylum Streptophyta; class Magnoliopsida; order Caryophyllales; family Cactaceae; genus Lophocereus; species Lophocereus schottii. The sequence goes on from NCQV01096717.1 coordinate 11,703, forward strand.
GAACTTCTAAGCAGAGAGTAATGACATCATAGGGTATAAGCTACGATGTGCCTACTTAGTGGCCAATGCTTTGAGCTGCATTTGGGAACTCACTGACATTAGCTAACTTCAAATAAACCTTTAAGATCGTATCAAGGAAAGGCTCCAACAAGATTCCCATATCCCAACCATCAATGACCTTGTTAAAGAAGGCAGGACAAACTAATTTTGAGTAGAAGGTGGTCTGGTCCTTATTAATGGCGTCTCTGTGTTTCTTAATATGATAATCTCAAGCGGGAGCTCATAAAAGAGCCTCACAATGCAAGTGGGCGGCTCATCCGGACATGCACTGCACACTCGCACTTGTCAATGATTCCTACTATTAGCCTTACTTGAAAGATGATGTAGAGGCCTATGGGAAGACTTATCTTGTGTGCCAACAAGATAACATTAAGCAAGGGCACCTGTCAAACTTTTAGAGTCTCTTCCCCTTCCCAAATGACTGTGGGAGGTTGTGTCCATGGACTTCATTGTGGGATTACTCATGAGTGAAGAGTACAATTGGATCCTCATTGTGGTGGACTGATACTCCAAGAACGTCACTTTCATCCCTGTATTGAAGGAATGTTCAACTGAGCAAACTGCCCATTTATTTTTCAAACATGCCATGAAGTATTGATGCTAGCTAAGATTCATCTTGAGTGATCAGGACACTTGCTTCACAGGGAAATTTTTGGTGAAGTTGTTCAAGATCATGGAGTCCAAAAGCTCAACTTATTTACCAGTTTTCATCAAGAAATTAATGACAAATGAAGAGGGTCAATACTTTTTTGGAGCTTTACTTAAGGCACTACGTAAGTGCCAACCAACAAGATTGGGCAAAGTTACCTGATGTTGCCTCAATCTCATATAACTTATAACATAGCAAGTCCATAAAACAAAGTTCGTTCGAGATTGTCATGGGGCAACAACTGCTAACACTAAGTTCATGTGCCACTTGTCATAAGGGCCCAAGTACACCTGCCTACAAGTTCTCCAAGGATTGGAACGATTAAGTGTGGCTCAAGCTTGCTTGGAGAAGGCTATTATGTTATGTGATTAATATTACGTTATATCGTATGCTATTATACCATGTGATTATCTTTATACATAAATGATATGTTGTCTATGAACCCCATATATTTATCCATAATGTTAAACTCTCTAGCATTTACATAAACGATGTTGCTTCCATCTATAAGGGAGAATTATATTACTTGATGATTTTTTGATAACCTTGATTTATTCTTGAAGGGGGAGAATTATTGTATTAATGCTCTTATATGTTGATCCCTTGCAATGCTCATGAGGATATCAAGTCAATGCATACGTGTTAGGATATATTATTTAGTCAAAATATTTGTGTTTAATTTCCTATATTTTTTATGAGTGTCATAGATTGAGGGAAAGAATCTTTATATGTCATTGATTTGTTAAGAGAGAGCTGTATGTGTTTGCTATAATTTTTTATATGCTTCGATCTCTCTTTCTCCTTCTTGTGCTACATTTTTTATGAAACACAAAAAAGGGGAGAAGTATTTGGAAAACTTTGGTCGTGTGTTATTCAAAATTGTATTGATATGTTATTTTTATTGGGTTTTGTTTTTATCAAAAAGGGGGAGATTGTTAGCTTTCTTAATCTTACAATATCTTTTATTAATATTTTTTGATGGAAGACAAAAAGAACTTGGTCTATTGGTATATTTATCATGTTATCGTTGGACCTACCTTAGTATTTTTGTTATTTTAATATGTTATGATTATAAGTAGATATTGACATGATTGATTCTTTGAGATAATTTAGTATTCAAATTTGAATATATGACCTTTATATTCAAATTTGAATACTAAATCTTGAGATAATATTATGGCTCTCTCTATGTTAATAAATGTCAAAATTTGCCTAATTATAATAAAATCTTTTGAGCTTATATTTTGAAAGATTATTGCCACTAAAAATAAGGTTCTAGATGATCCTCGTAACAAGATCTTTAGCCCAAAATAGGTCAAGTAGCCATTAGAAATCAAGGTTATAAACATTAAGCAACGCTGTAAATTCTAAGGGCTTGAAAGACGGACTTCAAGGCCTTGAAATTATATTGAAGATCATCCTTCCTGATTTGATACAACGGTCACTTTCCTATTGATCTTTCAACCTCTCCAACATCATTACCTATAATAAGTAGGCATATGCAGTAGAAGATGATAGAAGAAAGAGAGTTACACTTGTAAATCAAAAAGAAGATGTTGAGAGAACTTGATACATCGAGCTTATATTAGCATATGTGTTGTGTTTATTGGGTCCTTCTTATGAAGTGTATCTTGTTATCTTTCTTTGTATTAGATTGGGTTGATTTGTCAAAGGGCCAACTACCCAAGTACAGTTGCGAAGCAACTCGTATATTAGGATACCTAGAGTTGTAAGGTCATATTGTATGTTGTAAGATTAGTGAATTGTGTGTAATAGGCTGACCTAATAAAAGAAAGAGGTTCAAAATCTCATCGGCGAGAGGCACCTGTGGGTAAAGGACTAGATGTCGCCAAACTTCTTTAAATAATGTGTTTTGTCAACATTTATTTTACGCACTTCTATTTCGATTGTCTTCTGAATTTGACCATCTCCTTATTCACCTCCCTCTAGGATAATTGAAGTAGCCAAACTGGGCAACAATTAGTATAAGTGTAGGAGCTATTATTTTAAGGCGTGACCATCTGTAGCTAGATCCATAGCTAGTTTATTAGATGCCTCTATCAATTGTCCCCAATATTTAATGCAACTAATTTTTCTTTTTGCAAGTGAAGGATGAAAACATTTATTGGATCCATCGATTTTGACTTTTGGGATATCATTTTGAATAGTTCTTTTATACCAAATTCAATAAGAGATGATGGAAGTACTGTTATCAAGCCAAAGAACGAAGGTACTCAAAATGACTACAAGATGCCTTAGAAAAAATTCTAGAGTTTATATATTTTGCAATGTGCTCTAAATGATGAAATGTTTAACCATGTTTGTTATTGTGAGAAAACTAAAGATCTTTTGGAAAAACGCACATTACTATACAAAGAAACAAGCCAAGAAAATCCCAATTCATCAAGAAGGGCCAACATGCCTAGCAACTTGAGTGACAAAAAAGGGATCACTCATTTTTGTCTAATAGCAAATGAAGAAGTTAAAGATCAGGATGCAAGTGGCAATGACAATGATGATGCTCGCACAAGTGATGATGAAGAAGAATATGAGGAAGTGGAATATGACATTCCAGATGAGTTATATGAGTATCTTCACAATTATTTTATTCTAAATGTAAGTCAATGAAATCCTTACTTTATCATATTAGACGACTAGAAGGACACATTTTTAAAATTAAAGATTTGAAGAAAAATAATCTTGAATTGTCTCAAGAAAATGTTGAATTTTGAAAATCAAATGATCTAATGTCTAAAGATTTAAAACGTTTTCAGATAAATTTGTCTTTTTTTGAGAAAGAAAAAAATGAGCTCCAGATAAAGTGTGCCGATCTTGAAAAATTGTCTTAAAATTTTTAAAAGGAGAAGAGAATTTAAATAAAATTCTTTGCACACAAAAAGTGTCATTTAACAAAGAAGAAATCGATTTTAATCCATTCAATAAAAAGAAGTGTTATAAAAACTTCTATTACTTAGAATTATTGTTGCAAAAAAGGACATATTTCAGCTCATTGTTCTATTAAAAGAAATGGTCTTACTAGCCCACAAATTTGAGTACCAAAGTAAAAAGGTCATCCATAGTGGTGAATAATTACAATTATGAAGCTAAATTTTCTAAATGTGCTTTAACAAAGGTATAAGTTTGTTTTATAGGGCCACATAAGGATAAAACATGAAATTGGGAAATTAGATGTCTGAGAAACGTTGAAGTACTTATAGAAATTGCTTTATGGTCCAAGAAGATTGAAATAATATGTAATTAGTTCAGTGCCTAGATTTAAAGACCCTGAAATACAGTCCAAGCCCTTGTAAATGAGGCAAAAGCTAATATCTTGTTGTCAGTGAATCGCTTAAATCAAGGGCTTGAATTTGTATTTCAACAACACGAATAGAAATCAAAATTTGAATTCTTACCAAATGGAATGTAATGTTATCTTTGCATGATTTACTTCCTATTTGAGAAACTTTGACTTTTGAATTCTAAGTTCCTTTATTATATTTAGAAGGTGAGCATGATTAATATTATGTCATATCTTATGCTATTATCTCATGTGATTATCCTTATACATAATAATATGTTGTCTATGATCTCAATGTACTTGTCCATAATGTTATACTCCCTAGCATTTGCATAGTATATTGCGTGAAGGGAGAATTATATTACGTGATGGTTTTTGGATAATCTTGATTTATTCTTGAAGGGGGAAAATTGTTGTATTAATGCTCTTATATGCTGATCCCTTACAATGTTCATGAGAATATCAAGTCAATGCATGCATGTTAGGATATATTATTTGATCAAAATATTAGTATTTAACCCCTGATATTTTTTATGAGTGCCTTAGATTGAGAGGGAGCATCTTTATATGTCATTGATTTGCTAAGGGGTAGCTATATGTGATTCTCATAATTTTTTATATGCTTCAATCTTTTTTTTCTCCTTCTTGCGCTGCATTTTTTATGGAATACAAAAAAGGGGAGAACCATTTGGAAAACTTTCGTGGTGTGTCATTCAAAATTATATTGATATGTTATTTTTAGGGTTTTGTTTTTCATCAAAAAGTGGGAGATTGTTAGCTTTCTTAAGCTTACAATTATATGTTTTATTAGTATGTTTTGATGAAAGACAAGCAGGAGCTGGTCTATTGTTATATTTATCATATTATTGTTGGACCTGCTTCAGTATTTTTATTATTTAAATGTGTTATGATTATAAGTAGGTGTTGACATGATTGATTCTTTTAGATATTATTTTAGTATTCAAATTTGAATATGTGATCTTTATGTTCAAATTTAAATACTAAATCTTGAGATAATGTTATGATTCTCTATATATCAATATGATAGAAAATGTCGAGATTTGCCTAATTATAATAACATCTTCTGAGCTTATATTTTGAAAGATTATTGCTGCTAAAAATCAGCTTTTAGATAATTCTCTTAGCAAAATCTTCAGCCTCAAATAAGGCAAGTAGCTGTTGGAAATCAAGGTGATAAACATTGAGTAAAGCTACCGATTTCAAGGGCTTGAAAGACAGACTTCAAGCCTTGAAATTGTATTAAAGATCATCTTCTATAAATGATTAGGCATGGCCAAACCTCTATAAATAGCATGTTTCATCCACATTTATTTTATGCACTTCTATTTAAATTATCTTGTGAATTTGAACATCACCCTATTCATCCTCTCTAGGGTGATTTAACTAGCCAAACCAGGCCATCATCCTCCTTATCTTTTGCAGTTTGAAGATTTGCCAGCCACGTTGCTATTTCTAGTTTAAGGTTCATGCAAGGAAAATTAAACCCAAGTTGTCTCCCAGTATCAAATGCGTGATACTACTCCTAGAATTCAAGATAAAATGGAAAGTAGTAGATG
>NCQV01096717.1:17411-27506 GCA_002740545.1 Lophocereus schottii
GAGTTGGGTCAAGGTGTTATCCAATGTGGCCTATATTTCATATTTTAAGGTAAAAGGGAGTTTTTTAAGTTGTAGTTGTGGTTTTTGAATAAAACTTTACCCTATGGCATTGTTTCCAGTCTTTAGAATTCCCATAAAAGGGTTGAGAAGATTTAGCTTTTTCTGATTACTTGTAATCCTTACAACCTTTCAAGTTCAATGATGCTCAATTTTTTTAGCTATCATTTTCTTTTCCTCTACTTTTGCTCGAGCATCTCTAAAAATTCTAGTTGTTATTGATTATGGCAGCATAAGCTACAGTGGCCATAGTGAACTGTCCATTTTTTATGCATTGGCTTATTGATATGAGTACTTATTTTCGTCCTTTAAACTTGATATGAGCACTTACGTCAAATAGCTTGCGAGAGGGAATTTTCCTTTAACAAGGTACGAGTAACTACCTAGTTGTTATTTAGTCCTTTTAAGTTTTATACAAGTACTTATTCTAGTTTTCTTAACTTATTGACAAAAGCATTAAAGGTAAATCTAAGCAAGCTTTATCTTGCAGAGTTACCTTCATCTTCATTTAGTATTCTTGTGGGTACTAATTTGGCTATTTTTATGTTCCCTTTTTTACATGTCTATAGTGATAAAGGACAATGGTGAGTGAAGCTGAAATCAAATCTATTTCTTGCACATATTTTTAGGATGATTTATAAGATTATAGATTACTTAGGACTTTTATTATGAATTTAGATTGAGTGGCTTTTGTAATCACACATTGGTTTAGGGATGATCTTGAGTATTTAGACTTATTAATATACGTCTTTTGCTATTATATAATGTAGCTTGTTATTATGGCATATCATTTTTTAATTATAGCACATCAAATTATAGCTGTTATAATCATATATCAATTATAGTGCGAAATTTATTTACGATGCCTATTCAAGCTGCTAGCCATAGGGAGTTGCAATGTTATAATGGTATTGGTGCGGCATTTTTTCCACTTTACTTTGTCGTCTTGCAATAACCATTACTATTTGTAACTGAGGAAATAGTTGTCATGGGAATTCTTGTGGCTAGAACTTCACTTACCGTAGTTGTCTTGGGAAAAATGGACTAGTTTACCATAGGTAGTCTCATGGCTAGTAGTTGACTTGCCATTATATGCTCTTGTGGCTGAAATAGCTTGGCACGACTAATATTGTAGCTTGAAGTGAGTTGCCACAAGTGCCTATGTGGTTGAAAGAATAGCTTGCCATGGGTGCTCTTATGGGCAGAATTTGACTTGCCAAAGGGAATTCTTGTGGCAAAAGAGATAGCTTGCCATGAGTACTTCCCTGTCTAGAAGTAGATTTGCCATATGTGTTTCTGTGGCACACATAAATACTTTTCCATGGTTATTCATTTGGCTACAACTTTTCCTATAGCCACTGTAGCCATTTTCTTGTGGCAACAATCTTGGCACACTCCTTTATGCTATAAGTCTCATTTAAAAAATTCCTATGGCAAAATGGCATTGCCATGAGGATTTGAAACTTGTGCCACAAATCCGACCATGGCATAATTGTTAAATTATTGTAATCAATACTAGCCATTGGACCAAATAGGTCTTCACCATTCGTTGAGGAGGTGGATGTGTGTATATACCCCTAAGGAGTTTATCTGTGCACAAAGCATTCCAAGTGCAATACAAGACATTCTCTCAAACTTCCTTGTCTCACTTTCTTTCTATGTTCTCTCAAAGTGTGTGTGTGCTTACGTAACATCTAAAGTCTAAGTCAAGCAGCACCTAAAGCCTAATAGTGAACTAAGGGTTTGGAGTGAGTTTGCTAGCACCGCACAGGTTTGCGTTTGAGTGAATTATGAACCTGTGCTAGTGAGCGCATGCAACTTATTTTTGTAATTTGCAAGGAAATCCTCTTAGTCAAAGGTTCTAAGGCATTATCTCCACTTACCATAATTATCCATTTTTATTTTGAGACTCAAGCCTTTGGTTTTGTATGTAACTTGTAAGTTGGTTAGGTATTTAACATTGTACTTTGGGATTTCATTTAGATATATGTTGCAGACTTGTAGTTACCTTAGTTACATACGTACCACATATGAATCGTGTCAGAGCATTAGGTGCTTGGGTGGCTAAATTTGCCCAGAACATATTTTAGATATGTCTTGACAAGGCTATAGACTTATGCTTAGCCGAGGGTAACTCTCTTATAAATTTGTCTAATTGATAAAATTTCAATATGCTTGCTAGAGGATGATAGCTATCTTCTAAGTTCATTGAGTTGTCAATTTGCCTTAGTTGCCCACTTGTATAGCATTTTAATAGCAACCACAAGAAAAATTAATTTCATGTACAATAGCCTATTTAGATATATATTGATGTTACAGACCTATAGTTGCCCTAAAAAAATAAATTCACAACAAGAATACAAATCAATCTATTGCACTTAATGCATATAAGCCGAGCATAACTTGAGGTATATCCAAAGTCAGTCTTATCTTATTTATTCTAGTTCGGTCTTAGCTTGGAGCAGCATTTTTCTGGTCCATTCCTTAGTTCTCTGCTTTGCCCTTATTCAATAGTCAATCTTGGCTAGTCCAATCCAATCATAGACTGATGAACATTAATGTTGTAACTAACTGGAAGTGGGGCGGTTCAAGTTCCTCAGTGTGGAAAAGAACTTGATACCCCAAGTATTGAGTCTCTTCCAAGCCCCTTAAAATCTTCATTCAATAAGAAGCAAGTAACCAAACACTTAAGCATTCAAGTTCCATTCCTTTTTTGCGTCACTAGACAGAACCTTAGGTGCCCACAAAAACCCTTACTTTCGTCAAGCATGAGTAGGACAAAGGGTAAGTATGTCATACAAGATGTATGAAGATGTTACATGCACAAGTGTCCAGGAACACATGAAAATGATTATGTAAGCCAATAAGAGTATAAACATTTGTTTTGATCACTTTAAAAAATTGCAGCGTTAGGGTACTAGAGCTCTTATGGGAATATGCCCATATTAGGGGTAAAATCAAGGAAGCCAAGCATGTGCATTTAAAAAAGACCTTTGCCGCCAAAGTCAAAAAGAAAAGATGCACGTGTATTTTGAGGGATAAAAATGCACGTCATTAAGCACAAATACTATAAGGTATATGTGTGTTCAGGAAAAACACAGGAGGCTATGCCCAAGAAGGAGGAATGTATACGTATTATGAAAAACCTAGACTAGTAAGCCTGAAAGTAATGATATGTTTGTGTTGGGTGAAATCCAAGCGGCCCAGCCAAAAAGGAAGGAAACCTATGTTAGTATCTTTGAGGGAACATTCTGTCAGTTACCTAATAACAACCTCACCAAGGGAAAAGGTAATGAGTAAATTTAAAGGGTGGTGCTCTACTACTCAGGACATATAGGAAAGGATATGCTAGCATGTACGTAGTCATATGTCAGCACTTGCATACTTGGTTTCCAGAAGAAAACCTATAATGACTGGCTACTAACACTGCAAGAAAACTCGTTATTAGTGTCCGAAATCTAGAGACAACAAATAATTAGATGGATGTCAAGGTAGACGCTGTTATCGTCAGATATAATGGCTTGTTTCTAATAGCATCTGATATTAGAGTCGGACTAATTTATCTGATGCTAATAAAGTTGGATTTTTCATTGGATAAAATAATTAGTCGCTAATGGAGTCGAATATTTTATCCGACGCTAAACAATTAAAAACCCGAGCCATTTGTTCCTTTTCTACAACAGCTCTTGGGCCCCCACACCGGTACTTATCGTGCCGCCGGTAGGTTCTCTCTCTCTCTCTCTCTCTCTCTCTCTCTCTCTCTCTCTCTCTGTCCCCTTATTTGTAGTTAGGCCGCCGATGGTGTGCTTCCCGTGGTCCTTGCCTTCAACGTCAGTGATTTCTCTCAGCACTCTCTATTTCGAGTTGAAGTAACCCTAATTTCAGCTAATTCGTTCAGTGTTCATGAGATTATTTGGAGAATTTACTTTTAACTGGAGAATTAGGGTTAACTAAGGATGAATCTTGGATGAGTTTGATTAGGAATTTTCACTTTTCTCTCTTTGTCACCAATAATGATTGTTGAATGAGTTGTTTTGTTATTGTTGTGTTGTTTTGCAAGTGCCCTTGTTTACTCAACCCTTTATGGCTTGCTTTGTTGTTGTTTTTTTTTTTGGATGAATCTTGGATGAGCTTCTTTGTTGTTGTGTTGTCTTGTTCTGTGAATTCATTGTTAGTAGCTTGAGTATTAACTTTAACATTGTCCTTTAATTCGTGTATATCTTCTAAACTCAAACAAAAACTTAGCCAAGGGTCATCAATTAGCTAACTCATGTTTTCGAATTAAGGAGTTTTCACTTTCCCCTCTTTGTCTCCAATAATGAGCCCTGAGTGATTTGTTTTGTTGTTATTGTGTTTGTTTTTCAAGTCCCCTTATTTACTCAACCTTTTATGGCTTTCTTTGTTGTTGTTAGTTTATTTTGGATGAATCTTGGATGAGTTGCTTTGTTATGTGTTGTCCTATTTTTTGAATCCGTTGTTAGTGGCTTGATTATTAACTATAACATTAGTCTCTATTAGCGTCGGATATATCCAACGCTAACCTTTTTAGCGATGAGGTTCTTCGTGAAGAATTTTTATCCGACGCTAAATTGCTTTCGCGTTGTAATAGTGCTATTGGCAATCAATTTAGGCCCTGCTTGGCAATTAGCTGTTAGCTGTTTCTATTAGCTGTTTGTTGTTAGCGGTTTGAATTAGCGGTTTGTATTAACTGTTTGAATGAGCTATTTTCAGAAAAGGTATTTGATAAAATTACCTATTTTTGAGAAGATTATTTGTTAAAATTCCATTTATACCCTTTCTATATATTACTTTCTAGTTGAACATGATTTTCTATTTATTGACCATTTTATTTTCTTTTCAAAATGAATTAAATTTATGCCATATCAAAAATTAATTTAATCTTTAGAACCTTATTTTGTATTCATCGTTTATCTTATTTTCTGTTCAATTTATATGTTATCACTACTATGCCTAGGCCTCACAACATTGTTTTCTTATTCATTTGGGGATTTTTTGTTGGCTGTGAGTTGAATTTTATATGATTTTTTATTTATTTTAATCTTTTCAAGTATCTTTTTTCTTTGTTTTTTAAAAATTAAAATTTACATGCATATCACATGATTTGATCTTCATTAGATTCAATTCAAATAAAACATATTATTAAAGAAATGGGAAGATGGAGAGACTTGCCAAATAATCTAAAGTATAAGTAGCAAACATTGACATTACATTCAATTATTTTTAAAAAAAAGAACTTTTCAATAGAACTAATGGCACAACTTGTAATTTTAATAAAGTTGTGGACAGTTTTGTCATTTAAACAAACAGTTGTTTGCAAAAAGCTACTCAAGTTAACTTTTTATAAATTGGCTTTTTGAGGTAAAATAGCTATTGCAAAAAGTTATTTATGAAACACTAATTTGGCTTTTTTGACTAAGTTAAGACTGCCAAAAAGTTCCAAAAAGTTATTTTTTCTCAAAAAGCCATTGAAAAAGCTAACAACCAAACACCTGAGATTTCTTGCAGTGTAAGATCTAGGGAGCATAAACGGATGACCGTAGCTCTCGATTGCAATTGCCACCTCTAGACCTCCCTTTTCAAATAAGTCTCTCTTTTGTAAAAATTCATTTTTTTTGGCAGAGCAAACTCAAAGAAATTCAAATTAAGGTGATCCTTGCTCTCTAAACTCAAATTTATATGTAATTCCTTGCATTATGGATTGAACTTCAGATACTTTTGATATTTGGACTTGATTTTTTTGGGTTCTGACGTGAAATGCCCATGTTTGGAAAATTTGTGACTAGTTGTTTTAGTTGTTTTTTCATGATTATTATGTTAATGACCACTAACATTGAAACCTAGCAACATTTCATATTTCATGCATGTTTATTGAAAATTTGTCCTAATCTACCTAGAGGATTTGAACCCTATTCTTAGTGTTGATGCAAGAGATAGTTAGATGTTGAGTCATACTTTTTAAAAGTTCATTAATCCAGAATTAAGGATGATCTTGGCCATTTGGGTGGATTTTGCCTGAATCAATTTCCTTTGGGCTAACTTGGGCAGTTTTTCACCTTTAATAAAAGAGAATGTTTGAGTAAGCATAGTGAGCTTGTTGTTGGGTAGTATTTATGAGTGAAAAAAGAGTGTTGTTCTCTAGGACATAAGTAATTAGCCACTAATTTCGTGTGACTGTGATTAAAATGAAATGTATTGATAACTAACCCTAAATTAATCTAAAATGAACAAAAACTATGATAACCACTGATGACAATGCCAAAAACAAGGAATAATTACTATAACAACTAACTCTAAATAGATAAACCTAACACTATGTTACTAAGCAATTGCATAAAGACCAAGCCTAAACTACACTCATCACTATGCTAAGCAAGAAACTAAGCGATTCAAACATGAAACAAGCAATGGTGATCATGGATCTTGTGGACCCACAACGAACGAAACTTAACCCTCAATGACCCACAGCGAACGAAACTTAACCCTCAAAAACTTAATCACCGCAGCTACCGTAAGTTAACTACTACGAGCACTAAAAAGAGTATGGGTGTAGAGAAAGATTACCAAAAAGTTACATTCAAAATTATAGTTTAATGTTGTCCTTGCTTTCACGTATTCCATCCTTTTGATAGATGTTATCTCAACAATAACTAATGATTCTGAAATGTGGAATCCAAACAAAAGAGCATTAAAAACTAGAAAAGGAAAAGACAAAGAAAGAGGGCATGATTTAGATAATAATAACGTATATTAAAATCTTAAACATTCTAAAGGTGAGTCTTTAATCCTTCCTTAACTATAATGTGGAGCTGATTTTTCATCAACTAAAAACAGAGCATATGAGTTTACAAAGAAAAAGTGGTAAAAAGAACACAAGACAACTAAATATTAACAAGAACAATAAGAGAAAAACACAAGAGTTTAATCTTCCATTGATGAAAACTAAGTGTCACAAAGGCACCTCTAGAGAGAAAACAATAAGAACATGCTTGAACAAAACCTAGAAAACCTAAAATTGTAAGAGAACAGACAAAAGGGGTTCTTTAATATAAGTAAGCCTCGAGGGTGGCGCGATCATGCCAGGTGGCTAGATTCTTAAAGTTACAAGGTTTGACATGTCTGTACTATTTTTTGGTATTGTTGTGGCACCTAGTTCTAGCCCTCCTTTGACTTACGGTTATCCTCAAACCTCCACGGGCTTGCAACTTGAGCTCCCTTTTGCATGAATTGAGATGAATGAGTGCTTAGTTCCCCAAAACTTGTATCCTTTAGCTCATTTCATTTATAAACACAAAACATAAGTGAAAGTTCTAACTTAGGCATTAGTTTTGAACTAAATCTAGTATTAAAGCCCTGGTCGAAATTGTATCGATTAAGAAACAGATCGCCACTAGGCTTTATAGATCTTTCCAGTGTCATTGGTAATTTGAAAGCATTTCGATATGATTTTATTTTCAGAGGAGCACTCATTTGAACTTACATAGGAAAGTCTCTTTTAACTATTTGCATAATTTCATCAACTAGATGACCAACTTATGTGTTGAAAGAATCATAGATAGTGACTATCGCAGGGGTCTGCTTATATCTCCTCAAACAACTTTGCCCCCACCACTCCCATTTTGAAAGATGTATCGAGTGGATTTTCGAGTGATGGTCCATGGGGTTATGTGGCAAGATGGATTAGAGTTCCAATTTTAGAGTCATCATCATATTTCAAAGATAGTGCACAAACCCACTTACAAAGGTAATCTCCTTTTCTTTCTATCAAGAACATCCTTGAACTAAAGTAACAACTATGGGACATAGGATTTAGTTTCCAAGGGAAAGGGCTTTTCTATGTCATTATGAATGGGATATAAGAATGGCTCAATGGTTACAAATCATGATCATGAATTCATGGGTTAGGTATGATCCATTGGAACTGCTTGCTTCAAAATGTGACTTCCATAGGAAATGAATGCATTAAAGCTTTAGATTTCCCAGCTCCTTGTAAAAAATATTTTTCATGAATTAGATAATGAGATAATGAACAAAAAATGTATTTCTTATGGCCAGTTATTGACAAAAATACTATAATGCAATAATTTTTGTCACCACTTTATTGATGAGGGCATTTTTATTTATGAATGAAAGTAATAAACATGAGGCACGTGGTGATAGAGGATTAAAAAAGAACCATAAAGTATAAGGATTTGAATAAAAGCATTAAGCAAGCTAATGTCTTGGTTTGTAGTGCTTACCACGTACCTCGATCCTAGTAGAATAACAAAGTAATAGCATTCTTGACCCCCCGGCACACACGCTAGGTAGGAAGCAAGGTAGAACCTTTGTTGAATGAATTTTGCTGAAGTTTTAAGAGAAGACCATGGTAAACCTTTATTACTACCAAGGTAGAGAGAAGTTTCTTGTATGGAGAAGAGAATAGACTTTCTTATAGGTTGAATTCATCCTCCCATATTAAGAGGTCAGGAGCTTTATTTCTAGTATTAGCAAGACAACCATTTCTAGGCAAGCTATAAAATGAATGATAAAAATCAAATCAAAATTTTTTAAATCAAATTTTAAGTGGGTTATAAATGTCTTGATAGGATCAATTATGTTAGAGTTCAGTTGATAGCCTTCAAATAGCCTACTTGTAGCAATCAAAGATAAAAATCACAAAGAATTGATGAACTGGGGAGCAAGATAAGACTCAATGGCTTGCATTGGGCTCGGCTGTAGCCATAGTCTTTCAAAACGTGCTATCATCCCTTGATAGTATTGTATTTATGATGTTAGCCCTATTTTGCCGCTTTTAGAGATTCATTTGTGAGAGTTCTAATTCAAGGTAATGTGCTACCTAACTAATTAATATCTCAGGATGCATCCTTATGGTCACAAGTTCAAGCCCTCATACTAGCAAATTGTGAAAACCCCAAGGTTTTTTCCTTTTTGAATTTTTTTTTGAAATTTTTAGGTTTCAAGTGCTTTTTTCAGTATTCTTAGGGAGTGAAAGGTGTTATCATGTGTAAGGATTAGGTTCTAGAATCCTAATATAATGTTACTCCACCCTTGACGGTTAGATATTCATCATGCGCATGCAGCAATGCATGTGACATGCGAGCATATGTTCAGCCTAAAATCTTCACGACATAATTTTGAGGTCCACAAAAGCCCCCACTTTGGCCAAAATTGTTAAGGCAAAGGGCAAAGTATCTGATGCAATGTAGGATGGACATAGACAGAGAAGTATTTGATGCCATGTTAGCCCTATTTGAGCAAGACCAACGTTAGGACATTTGCACTCTCAATTTTAGAAAATCCAACGAGAGGATATTCGTCATCTTACTACTTTGGGAATGAAATGAGAAAACATTCACCAACTTGATTTTAGTGAAATCAAAAAGAGGACATCAACCATCTCAAGGAAGTGCATTTTGACTTATACGAGGATGTTATGGAGACTTCCCATAGTGAGGTAAGGCCCTATAATGGCGTTGGGCCTGAGTTTAACGAACTTCAGAGTTTATGCAACAATGCTTACCAAATACATTTAGTAAAAGTTTGAAAAGTAAAGAGGATGTCATGAAAATCCTCGACATTGATGTGCATAGCTTTAATGTTTTCCTTCCTAAGCCTAATACTCTGCATTAGAACCCCCCATATGGGTTCTGTATAATGGGCATTGCAAGTTTTCATTGAGGATTTGTCTTCATTGCTTTACCAAACTGCTAATAAAACACTATGTGATCTCACCTTACTACTTATAGCCAACTATTGTCAACATCATATCCTACGAGGTTTTTAATCTCATTCATGACAGAAACCTCACCTAGTCATGTTCATCTATATCCACATATTCCATGGCAGTTGTTGAAATCGTGAGTATACAACCACAAGAGGGGGGGTGAATTGTGGTGTCTGATTTTCGCGTTGTAAATAACAAACACCCTCATAGAGGTTGTTCTTAAATGACAAATACCCTATTGACTTGTTTGCAAGGGGTGTTTTCAAATACTGCGAATGCGAAAATCACCAAGA
>NCQV01096738.1:0-15867 GCA_002740545.1 Lophocereus schottii
ATGGGTGGTGCATTTGTGTATAAGAGGTTAGAGACATAAAAATTTGGTTGTCAATTTGTTATCATTTGGTTTAAGAATATGATTGATCATGACTACATTTCTTTACGGCGAAGATAATCAACAAAAAGTGAGAACACAACAAGGATGGCATGATGGTACAGGTAGATTTGTCAATTCGAATAGATGGGTTAAATACGAGTCGAGTGTATTTAGATTTAAATAAAATATGGGTCAGATGTATTTCAGGTTCAGGTAAAATACAGGCGAGTTACTTTGATATTACGGGTATCAGATCAACCTAACTTATTTAGAGCGCCTTTTTAGTGAGTCATTTCTCCTTTTGTCAAATCAAAATCTCAGTATATTGATTATTTAAAATTGGCTGTAGTTAATGAACAAGCATTATAATTGCAATTTCTTATAAAAATATTAAAAATATTCAAACTTATCAATATGATATGTGAACGTGATATACGGGTGGATAATGAGTCATGTTTGGGTGGTTGACCCATATATTAAAATAAAATATTCATAATGGCTCGGGTTGTTCATGGTCTGGCCTATCTAAAGCATATTAACAGGTCAGAATGGCTTAACTCGTTAATAACTCATTTAATAATTCGTTGTTTTGTAATTAACCTACCATTATCTAATCATATATGTTTTATTAATGGATAGATCCTAACATGAACATAAGTCGGCTCATTGCCTAACACTAGCATCAAATTCGAGACCAACTAAAAAGAAACCAAATGAATGAATTTTATAGACGCACAAGATATTACAATTATCTATTAATTATAATATCAAAATTTTAGATTGTTATATAGTAATATTATTCAAATGCACTGATATATATTTATTTCACTAAGAATATAATAGTATGACTTACACATTTTTAATACTTATCTTATTGAAAATTGATTTTTTAAAGACTGGATAGTTACTTCATACCAATTTTTAAAAATTGTTCCATTTATAAGTTGTGTACGATGTTATTTTAAAACGAATTTTGAAAAGAAGGGGTACTATTGTGTAATTTGTAAAAGGATATTATACAATATTTCTATAAATGATTTATTATAATGAAAAACTATTATTATTAAGGGGGCGAAATTAAAGAAAAATAAAAAATATGGGTATAATGTTCGGGTTGAGAGGGCAAGCTAGGTTCAGGTTGGATTTTACAAAGAAAAAAATTGCAGGTTTTTCGACTTCAGTTTACATCAAGTTCTAGTCGAGAAAATCGTGTTCAACATTCAAATTATTCAGACGAGTTTAGATTTGAGTTTTCAGGTTGAATCAGTTTTTGTTAGATTTAGGCATAGGTAACCCTTGGCTAGCACACGTATGTATATGGTTAATGATTTTCTATATGGCCCCTTTTCGGGAATTTATATACTTTTCTAATGATTGATAATTTTTTAAGGATCCAAGCAATTCTCTTCTCATAAGAGGCAGCACCTTTACAATATGAGTTTTTCCATTCGCACAACTCCAACCTAATCAAGAGTTCAAGGAAATAAGTGTTCCAACGTAGCACCTGAACCTATCTTTGCTTTTTTTTTTTCTGGGGTATATGCAAATGCGGCACAAATGTCGGTGAAGATAGGATTTAAACCTAGGTCTTTGGCAAAAGTTCCAAGAGACTTTCCTAATGAAGCTCATTGAGACCAACTACTAAAAAGTCGGCTTATTTCGACGAAAAATAGGTCCGTTGGAATCTCCGATGGAATATGACAAATTCATTGGAATTCTGATGGATTTTCTAACGCACTTTTTTAGACGGATTTCCACAGATTTCCGACTGAATTTCCGTCAGAAAATATTAAAAAATTTAAAAAAAGTTTTTTTAACCCCTACTTGAATGGAGGGAAAATTCAAAATTTTTTGGATACTCCGATGGAAAAATCTATCGAAATTCCAACGTCGATCGCTACTATCGCTCACCACCGTCCCACCACCGTCACCTCCTTCCATCGTCATTTGTCATCGACTTTTTGAGAAAGTTTTCTTGTGTGTAATTTGTATAAATTCATAGTGAATTAAGTATATATGTTGAATTTAATAATTTGTATAATTAGTTTGTATGTAATTATGCAAATTAATAGTTTACATAGCTAGTTTGTTAAATTGATGTTAGTTTGTTAGGATGATAATTTGTTCTCAATTTTGTAATTTATTGTTAAAGAATGTAATTTTTTATTAATTAAGCATAATTTAATGCTAATATCAATTTAATGTCAATGATGAGAATTTATTTTGTATTAGATACATTGAAAAATATTTTTATAGTTGGGTACGTACTATATTTTTATATTATTAAATAAAATTAAAAATACCGACGGAAATTTCGACGGAATCTGACAGAATCCGACGGGTTCAGACGGAATTTCGACGGAATCCATACACTTTTTATATTATTTAAATCAAATTTAAAAATGTCTACGGATTTCCGACAGAATCCGACGGGTTTCGATAGAATCTGCAAAAAAATCAATTTGTTTTGAAATTTTTTTGAGCTTTTTTTGCATTCGACGGATGAGTCCGTCGGCCGCCTCAATTCCGTGGGAGAAGTGATCCAACGGACTTGTGATTTCCATCAGACGTATCCTCTACGGTCTTATTTCAACGGATTCTATCGGCCGGAAAATCCGTCGGAAAATTGTTTTTCGGATGAAAACTGTTACTTTTTCCATCGGAAAATCCGTTGGAAAAAGCTATTTTTTTAGTAGTTAGAACCTACCTTTGTTGATTTAAAAAAGCCTGTTGAATTAGATTTTGAATCTGGTGTTTTACATTGTTGCATAACTGCCTTTTACTTTATTGCTTTTGCTAGCCTTTTACTTTGTTGTTGTAGCTAATATTGTGTTGCTTCCATTGCACTCTATGGAATTTAGCCTTTGGTTAAACGAACAAACACAAAAAGAAAAAAGAAAAATTTGAGATTGACATGTAATTAACTCAAATCCATTGCATCCGAGAATTCATTTAATTTCTTTTTTTTTCACTTCAATCATGCCAAAGAACAAAAAAGACAAGTTCTATTAGCAAGATAAAGTACTAATCTTCCATAAGAGAAGAACACTTTCATACTTTCATATCTCACATTCACTCGTTTCTATGGTGTTGATGCAATGACCAATTATATATAATTGTTATTCTTCAAATTATTCATTGTGAGCAAAAGGAACACTAGAAATAGTAACTATAAAGAAACTAACAGAATTTAAGACGTCGATCGGTCTTAAGCTTTGGAAATGAAGAAGCTAGCTAGCAGGATTTGATGTTGATTATGTACACTGAAGAAGCTTGAGCATGATGAACTAGGGGCAGGTGAATTGTGAAAATGAAAGTTAACCTTGAATTATGAAAAGGTTACTGTTCAGGTGAATATATTATAAATTGTCTAAATGCATCAACCAATAGAAACCAATTGCCAAACAAAATGAAATGAGCAATAAATCAGTCATGTGAACTTGGTGAAGTATCAATGCAAACCTGTGTAATACCTCTCATTGTTAAAGATTGAACCTTGAGATGCCACGTATCATCCTATTTTATACTTAGGTAGTGTTTGGTTGGGGGCAAAATGATTTTCTCAGAAAATAGTTGTCCAATTTTTCGTTGTTTGGCGTTGTTGAAGACTGATTCTCAATCCAATGTTTGTAATCTTGCTGCTATTACTTGTGCAAGAGTTTGGTACCGACGTTAAATCCAGTGGTTTGTTATTCCAACAAAAAGTGATTTTCTAGTCATCTTATTGGGTAGAAGGTTGTAGGGGCCAAAATGTTCATGATTTAGTGAGCAAGATGACATTTTACAGCTGATAAGTTGCAGGTCATGAATATGAGTTGAGAGCGCTCGAACAGAAAACCAGAAGCAAGAGGGAGAATGTATAAGCATGATATTTTGAGGATCCAAAAAACTGTCTTAGCAGAAAGCTGGAGGCCTTTATTTATACCTCCAGCCTTAGGTAACAGCCCATTGTCCAGCAAGGCATACTCATACCAGACTACCAACCAAATAACCAAGAGAAACAAAAAATAAAAACAAACTGGAATTAGAAAATATAATCAGCTGCCAGTGTTGCAACACTTCCCCTCAAGTTGAGTGTGCAAAAGGATTTGTCACACTCAACTTGCTAAGCAATATCTGAAACTGAGTCACTCCAACCGCTTTGATGAAGACATCTGCTACTTGATCTTTGGTAGAGACATGAGCAGGCTTGATTTCTCCAGCGTTCAGTTTGTCACGAATGTAATGACAATCCACCTTGATATGTTTGGTTCGCTCGTGAAAAACAGGGTTTTTAGCTGTGTACAAGGCTGCATGATTGTCACAGTAGAGATCCACAGGCAGGAGATCTTGTTTCTTAAAATCAAGATCAACAAGCAAGGCCACAAGCCAAGTGGTTTCACAGCAGGTCATGGCCATAGCTCGGTATTCTGCTTCAGCAAAGGACCGGGATACAATATCCTGTTTCTTAGTTCTCCAGGAAATGAGGGTTGTCCTAAGTAACACGACATAACCACAACAACAACAACAACAACTCCCAATGTGGGTCCCGCTTTCGCGGGGTCTGGGGAAATTCAGCTGTAGGCAACCTTACCCCTACCGGCATTTTTACCCGTAAAGAGGCTGATTCCAAGAGACCCACAAAAAGAGTTTTACGAAAATAATTTATAGAAAAAAGATTTTGTGAAAACATTTAATGGGAAAACATTTGATATAAGAAAGATGGGCTAATTAGAGTCACAAAAGGTTGACAGATGGGCTGAGTTGTTTACAGCCAGCATAATACCATTTTTAGGTGCCGATTTAAGGTACATGAGCACATAGTGAGCTGTTTTCACATGCTTAGTTGTTGGAGAAGCCATAAACTGACTCAAGAGCTGAATACTGTAAGTGATAGCAGGTCTGGTAATGGTCAAGTAGATAAGCTATCCAACTAACCTCCGGGGCTGATTTGGATCTTCGAAAGCCAGGCGTAAGTCAACCAAGAGTTTCAAATTATGAGCCATGGGAAGCCTCAGAGGTTTGCAATTTGTCATACCGGTTTGTTCCAGCAGATCTAGAGTGTACTTCCTCTAGCACACAAAAATGCCTTTCTAATTTCTCAGTACTTCCAGGCCTGAGAAATATTTGAGCTCACCCAAGTCCTTCATATGGAAGTGAGTGTATAAATACTGCTTTAGAGCAGTAATGGCTTCACGTGTATTACCAGTGACTATCATATCATCCACATAGATTAGGATTGCAGTGAAAGCCGCACCATCCATCTTGGTGAAATAGTGAATAATCAACTTTGGATTGATAAAAGCCAAAACTTAAGAGAGCACTGGAAAGCTTAGCAGACCATTATTGAGTGGCTTGCTTGAGGCCATTTAGGGACTTGAGCACTGGAAGGCAGTAGGTGCAGCAGAGGCCATTTGTGTAGGTTTGATTTCATCCCCAAAATAAATGTAACATGGAGGCATAGCCATATAAACCTCCTCTTCCAAGTCTCCATGTAAAAAGGCATTAGAGACATCCATTTGAAATTCCTGCTAATGATTCATAGCAATGATAGCAAACAATGTCGTCACTGTTGTCATTTTGAGAACAGGGGCAAATGTCTCTGTGTAGCCTCTGCCTACAACCAAGAACCACCAACTTGGCCTTATATCTTTTAACTCACCCATCTGAGTGAAATTTTATCTTAGACATCCATTTTCACCCTATCATCTTCTTTCCATAGGGAAGAGATGTAATTTCTTAAGTGTGATTTTATTCTAGTGGCCTGAGCTACATATTCACGGCATCACACCACTTTTAATGAATAATTGATTCACTAAAGAATGCTGGATTAGAAGAAGCATCCAAGGTAGACTAGAAGGCCTTATGAGAAGAGTCAAGAGTCTCAAGAGAAGCAAATTGTGTGATGGGATACAAGGTGCTGTGTGCGACTTGGTGTGCCTGAGGTGTAACAAAGTCAGATAACCAGGTGGGAGGCTTATGAGGTCTAGAAGACCTTCAAAGTGGTGGTGCAGGAGAGGTATTGATAGGAGTTAGATTTGGGGAGGCATGTTGTGGAGAGGGAGGTGAGGATGCTATATGAGGAGAGAGTGAAGGTGTATCCTCAGCAACATCTAGGCTAGAAAGATGGTGCAACTAATCTCCAGTCCAAGATCCTGGTGCTGTAGAAGAGTCTTACACAGGCTTCACATAAGCATCAAAGTTATGATGTTGAAATGGGAAAATATACTTACAGAATCTCACATCCCTGGAAACAAATTCCTGTTGTGTAAGCATGTTAAGCAGTTTGTAACCCTTCTAACTCTGTGGATAACCCAAAAAGACACAAGGAATTCCTTTGCGCTGAAATTTGTCGTGATCCCTGGAGCGATTCGTAGATGGTCATAGGAAGTAGGTTGATGCAATTGCATTTCATATGGTGATTTATTGCCAAGGATGGGTGTAGGCAATCCATTGATGATATATCTGTTAGACAATACACAATCACCCCAATATTTCAGAGGCAAGCTAGCTTGAAATCTCAAGGCTCTGGAGATTTCCAAAAGATACCAATGTTTTCTTTCCACTCTGCCATTTTGCTGTGGCCTATCTACACACGAGGTTTGATGTAATATGTCATGTTCAGCAAATAACAGTTTGCAAGGGTCAGAATCAAACTCTAGGGCATTATCTGACCTTATGACCTTGATACATGTGTCAAACTGAACTTGAACCATTTATGGAACACTTTCAAAGTCCCCAAAGCATCTCCCTCGTGCCGAATCAGCAAGGTCCAAGTGGCTCTAGCGTGATCATCCACAATAGTTAAAAAAAGAAAAATGTATGTATTTCCTCTGAGTGACAACCCTATAAGGCCCCCAAATGTCCATATGAATCAAATCAAAAGCATGAACACTATGATGTTTGCTCAGTGTATAAGGCAATTTACTAAACTTTGCTAAGGGACAAGTGAGACATACTTCTGACTTAGACTTGAAAATTTCAGCTGGATCATCAGATGGCTTTAGAACTGTCCCTTGAGTAAAACCAAGCTTCTGTCTAGTCAACAACGGTATCTCCATTGTTCGACGCCAGGATCTATAGTTTTCAGAGCCTGTGAGCTCCTCCACTTGCCCTAGCGATGAAGGTCCATCCGACGGATATATCAACAGCGGGTTTTGAAGATCATTGAAGTTAATTCGATTCCTCTCTGCAGACATCGCTGGATTTGATCGAGAACTCTCAGCTACGTCGACTTTGGTTGAGGTTTGAATCTTCATATGATTCGTCGGATCAATTGATGACTCAAATCAATTAATGGATTCAGAAAAAATCAATGTAACAGTGATTTAGGCTCGATTAGTTGATGAAGCAAAAACAACCAATCTAAGATAGAAGAAAATTTTTGATAGGAGATTCAAACCCTAGCACTGATACCATGATAATTAAGTTGCAGATTTGAAGGTCATGGATATGAGCTGAGAGCACAAACAAAAGACCAGAAGCAAGATGGAGAATGTATAAGCATGATATTTTGAGGATCCAAAAAACTGTCTCAGCTGAAAGCTGGAGACCTTTATTTATACCTCCGGCCTTCGGTAACAACCCATTGCCTAGCTAGGCATACTCATAACAGACTACCAACCAAATAAACAAGAGAACCGAAAATTAAATAGAAATAAACTGGAATTAGAAAATATAATTAGCTATAACAAAAGCAAAAGAACTTGAAGAAGGGTGAAGGACAAGGTCAATATTCGAACAAACACATAAGGGTCTTAATATGTTGATGTCAAGCTTTGGAAAGCAACTCAAGGAAAGTAGCTAGGATGTGATTTCTTTTATGGGCCAGAAGTTGAGATATCAATTGTCAAGAATTGAGAGGAACTAGGGACGAGAAGAGTCGGATGACTGCAAAACTAGAGAATAGAGAAAGAAGAAAGAGAAAAGGATTCCGCGACGGCATTGAGCAAAGTCAGAGAAGGAGAGGTCGTGGCTGAGACGGCATAGAAATTGACCTTGAGGATGGAGAGAGAAAGCATCAATTCTTGGGTGATGGTAAATGTCTTGTGGCAAGACCCTCTTTCTTTATCCCAAATCAACACATATATGATTTAAAATCACCAAGGTCTTTTGGTTATAATTTAATACAAATTATAAAATTTTAGTATTTGATGGCTATTACATGAGTACAAGTGATATCCTTTTTCTTTTGGTGCAGAAGGGGAGCTAAGTGCCAATTAAACTTTTACTAGTTGAGTCCATGTCGGGGCCAGAAAACCCCTACTTTGTCTGTATACAACACGTCCGGCCATATGTTACATAGAAATTAGAAGACATAGAGATCTCTAAATTAACCTACATATTCGCTACTTGGTTTGCATCCCAGAAACAGTGCGAGATTTTAACTTCCCACTCCGGTCTCTCGATGAGTTTCTTACATTCGCCCAAAAGAGGAGCATCTTCAAGGCACCAGTTGGACTTACCTTGAAGCATAGCCACAACAATCAAAGAGTCCAGTTGCATCCAAACTTTAGAAAAACCTATACTTCTCGCTAACCCAGCCCTCGGTATGCCGCTTTTATTTCTAACTTGGTTGATGTACAGATACCCATTTTCTCCATGAAACCTGCTAGCCATTCACCTCTCCCTCCCCGAATCACCCCTCCTCCTCCTGCATGTCCTGGATTACCCTTTGAAGCGCCATCGGTTGGGGCAGCCCATGTAATCATAGCCGTCGATTAGAGGCTTGGTTGCTTGTTGATTCCTTTTTCCTGTAATGCCAGGGAGCGGCTCACCTTCTCAAATTTTTTCATAAGAAACATGCTTTTGTCCCTAGGTAAGTACTCCATGGAATCCAAGCAAGATGTGCATTGCCGTTTCCACAAGTACCATAAAGTGATTGCAAACTTGGTACTCCAATCATCTGGCTTTCCCTTGGACTTGGTACTTGCCATAATCCACGAGCACTACTAAAAATTCTGATTTTTCCAACGGAAAATGCCGACCGAAAAAGAGACCGTTGGACAGGCCGGTAGACATGACGACGGAAAGACGGAAAAAGTAAAACGAGACGACTGGGGCTCCGACGGACCATTATTCCGTCAGAATTTCCGGCGGATTCCGACCATTTCGTCGGAATCCCGACGGAAATTCGACGGAATTGATGTCGGAACTATGGTCAATGTTGACCAGATCTATGTAGAAATTGGAATTTTTTTTTTAAAAAGGATTCCTTGTCCGATGGAATATCGCCGCCGCCGTCCACTGTGTGTCACCAGCCACCCCAATTCAACCACCAATTTTCTCTTCTAAATTCAAGTAAGTGGTGTTTATTTAGTTTGTTGTAAATTTTTTGATGAACTTAACAAATTTGAGCTAGAATTTAACAATTATGTGGTAATTTTTATTTATTGTTGAAATTTTATTGAGTTATTTGTAGATTTTGGGTTTTGAATTTGGTTGTGTTGATGTGAATATGAAAGTTTATTATGCAAATGTTGTTTGTTTAGTTTATAATAGATATTTTGATGAACTTGAGAAATTGGAGTTACAATTTGACAATTATATGGTAATTTGTGTTAGTTGTTGAAATTTTATTGAGTAATTGGTAGATTTTAGATTTTAAATGTGGTTGTGTTGATGTGAATGTGAAAGTAATTATTGAGTATTATTAGTAATTGTGTGGATGATGTATTAATTGAATGTTATTTTTTGGAACTTATTATTTGGAGTTTTGAATTTGTAAGTTTATAGAATTTCATATTGGAAATGGATGTTTGGTGTGGGTAACTCGTAGAATTTATGATGGTTATAATTAATCGTGAATATTTAGAAAAATTAGTATGTTAGTATATAGAAATTGTGGAAGGGTGAAATATTGTGACGTATTATTTGGACAATATTTGTACTTGTTATTTAGTATTGTAGAAATACTTGTAATATATTAATTTCAAAATTTAGATAATATTTGCAATTAGTAGATTATTTTGTATGTTATACCTAAAATGTAATAAATTAAATGAAGGTATGTTGGATAATAATTGGAAGTTGGATGATGAAGTTGTATTATTTTGTAAATGTGTAAATATTATTTATTGTTATGCACGTAGAATAAATAATAGTACGTTTATTATATATAACGTAAATATTTGAAGTTTTAATTTGTGTGGATGACTAATATGAAGGATATGGGTCATAAGTGAAAAAATATTGCGAACGGGAAAAAAATGCGTTATTATTGCTGTGAATGTCGTTATTGTTGGTGTCAACGTCACAAGTTTGAACTGCAATTTCAGATATTCGAACAGGTTTCCATCCTGACCTAATTGTCAGAATGTCTTATTTTTGTGCATCGTATATTGAACATAGTGCATGACGAAGTAGTACAATCATATGTAAATTATTGATGAAAATATGTATGAAGAAAAGTGTAATCATTATGTCCATTATTATTATAAATAAGGAGTTAACGTATACATTTGTAATGCTGTACAGTGGATAATATTGATGGATCACCCAATCGGAGGTGGACGTATAAAAGATTTTTACCAGGTAGAAAAGGGTATAGGCAAGAATTTTTAGATGGAGTTGAATTGTTTGATCAATTTACAAGAAGTCAAGTGGAATTCATAAATAATGGACATTATAGATGTCCTTGTGTCAAATGTTAGAACAGAGCTTATAGAGAACCTGATGACATGAGATCACACTTGTACCAAAACGGTTTTGTTAAAGGCTATTAGTACTGGACATCTCATGGAGAAGTAGAACCTACCTCCTATGACAACGTTAGAAGTAGCAACGTACAAAACTTATATGAGCACATGGTTTCGAGTCCCGTAGATGTTGATAATACTGAATCATTTGTGGATAATGTTGAAGCAATGGTGAATGATGTGATGATTACTAATGAAGTTAGTAACAATGAGCAATCAAATGCAGAAGCTCAGACATTCTATAATATGCTTCAAGCTGCGCAGAGACCTTTATGGGATGGTTGTACTAACCAAATTGAATTGTCAAATGCGATCAGATTGATGAGTATCAAATCGGATTATAATATGCCTCGAAATTGTTTAAACGAGGTGATGCAATTAATGCATAAGAGTTGTTCGGGAGACAATCGTGTCCCCAGAAATTACTCAGAGTTGAAAAAGAAGGTTCAAAGTTTAGGTTTAGGTGTACAAACCATTGATTATTGCCGCAATGATTGTATGTTGTACTTTAAGGAGGATTCAGTAGTTGAAAAATGTAAGTTCTGTGATGCACCAAGATGGAAGCCAAAGAAGTCCGGCGATAATGAGAAACCAAAACCATATGTGAAAATATTCTACTTCCCGTTGATACCTAGGTTACAATGCCTTTACGCCTCAAGAAGCACAGCTGAACACATAAGGTGGCATTATAACAATAGGCATGAGGATGGTATTCTTTGTCACCCTTCAGATGGGGAACCATGGAAACATTTTGATCGCAAACACTTAGATTTTGCTTCGGAGCCTCGCAATGTGAGAATTGGTTTGTGTGCGGATGGGTTTACCCCATTTGCACAATCTGCACGACTTTATTCAATTTGGCCTATTGCTGTCACACCTTACAACCTTGCCCCGGATATGTGCAAAACAACGCCATATATGTTCTTAACTTGCATTATATCTGGGCCTACAAATCCGAAGAACAAAATAGATGTGTACTTGCAACCTTTTGTAACGGCCTGAATCTAATGTCTATTTTAATTACCTTGAATCATTTTAATTACAAGTTATTCAAGTTGGGCGACGCATTTCAATTTAGCATTTTCTATATGTATGCGTATATGTGTGTGTACATTGCAGGTTGAAACGACGATGTGGCCTCAAAATAAATTATGACATACTCCTAAATAATTCATCAAAATTCAAATAAATACTTGGCCATTTACTAAAAGACATAATTCACCAGCATTTTACATCCAAAGGATTTATATTTTTTAATTCAGAAATTTTAGGCAAAGTAGTAATTCAAACCTGTTTGTGTATATATATGTAATGAATGAAAAAGGGGGGGGGGTCGACATTAAGTCGGGTATAACCAAGATCAAGCCCCAAAATTTTAGTACTCCCCTGCTTCCCTCAAACTCAACCCCCGACACCTCTCTCTACCTTCCCCTGCCCGTTTCTCTCTACCTCAAGGATGCCGGCCTGGTCGTCGATGTGCTATCCCGTTGCCGACCGCCAGTCGTTCATCCACCACACAGGCCGCCGGTACCCACCAACGCCACCGTTGTCCAGCCCACGTTCGCCTCCCTGTTCTGTCACTTCTCGCGCGGCTTTGCTCGAGCTCTGTCGGCCATCG
Organism: Lophocereus schottii; assembly: GCA_002740545.1. Taxonomy (NCBI): domain Eukaryota; kingdom Viridiplantae; phylum Streptophyta; class Magnoliopsida; order Caryophyllales; family Cactaceae; genus Lophocereus; species Lophocereus schottii. The sequence continues at coordinate 12,334 of NCQV01096738.1, forward strand.
CCACCCTGTTTGTCACCGTCCCGGCCCACCGGGGTCGCCCAGACGTCACCGGCCAGCCACGACAACCACCACTCCCTTTCTCTTTTCATTACCTTGTGAGAAAACCCTAACCTCTTCTAATTTGGGTTTTGATTGTTGTAATTCAATTTTTGTGAAAGATGATATCATTAAATTGTTGGTCTTTCTTGAACCTTGGATGTGGAATCCAAGTGATGAACGGAGGTTGGAGGCTGATTATGAACCTAAGTTTGAATGTGTGAGTTGAAGGCGTTTAGATAAGTTTAACCAAAATTGAATGAAATTAGTGGGTTATATTATGATGATGTGGTACTTAGGGTTATGGATTGGATGAAAGGTTATATGTTTTGGGTGTGAGGGTATGAGCTTGTTTATATTGTTTCGATGCTGTTTTATTGAAGATTTGAATGAAAGTACCGAAATATCTATGAATAGCGTGGAAGTGTTAATGTCTTAAGTGTGGTGATTTAGGGTTTACATGCTTGGGTGAAACCTGGAATTACGAGTATTGATTTAAAGATGTTTAGCATAATTTTAATGACAATCGAATGAAATTAATGGATTAACCAAGGGTTAGAGAAATGTATCGCCACGGACATGATGGTTTAAAAATTTCTGAACAAGGTTTATGCTAATCATATTCATTGTAATTATATTACCTTCTGGGTGTCTAACTAAATTGAATACGCTAATTGAAGTGAAATACACGTTGGAAGGATGAGCATAGCCATGAACGTTGACGTGTAAGTCGAGTAGGATTAGTGATGGGGAGCCACAGTGAAGATTTGGGCCCTTAAAGCATAACTACAGATGGGGGACTAATTAATGAATTAAAAATTAACGACATTGACTAATTAGAGATCAAGATAATGCCAAAGATCAGGTTAAGATCAAGTCATGCTTGCATGGGTTGGAGATTGATGGATCTCTTTTGTTTTACAACTCGAACGAAACAAAAGTCAACTAGGGGTAGTTCAAATGTTACAAATTCAAAATTTGAGTGGAATTGGTGGCTTAAAGGCGATGGGGACCTTGGAATGTGCCAAATCAAAGAAGGATAATGATGAATCCCAAGTATTTATAAGAGTGGCTTGGGAAGTAAGGTCGCCCAACAGAGCAATCAAAGGTTGAGTTATGCGCCATTAGGACAAAGGAGTGGCGTGTTCTCTTGTAACCTAACGCAAAGAATTAGGAATCCAAAGCCATCTGACATTTCCAATGTAGACAACTTAGGTAACGACACTACCCTTAATAACAATAATAATAGTAAAAGAAAAAGGAAAACAAAAAATAATAATAAAATCGAATAGAATCCAATTGATTTAATGATAATCATTGCGCGAATAGTTGAAAGTGAGATGGAGAAAATTCTACATTATTTAATCATTCAGTCAGAAAATTTAATAAAATTTCTAATCTATAGTAATCGTAGAAATAACATATCTAAAGCAGGAATGAGGCCACTTTGTCACTTCAAGCTGCCAACATGTGTTCTCCATTACAATGCAAGAGAATCCCAAAGGCCAGGTCCGTACATTGTCTGTGCTCTTCGAAAACTCACGTATTTCTCAGCAGTGAAAATTAATATAAGATTCATTTAATGAACCAATTTCTACAGTGTTTTGTCACCTAAATAAGTGGCCCTGCCCAATGAGTAATCATTAGGGCTTATGTCCTTCAATATACCTACGGGCGATTTCAATTCAGGCTTCTCGATCGGCTTGGGGGGTGAGCACCTAAAGTATGATCGTTTCAAGACGTACGTCGACTAAGGGGTCCACTTCCAGATAGTAATTAGCAAATCAGTTTTTACATGTACATTCTCTTTCTCCTGTTTGCAAAGTAAAATGTTTTGAAATGCGACCGACCCAACTAATCTAACATAAAACTTATTTTACTACATAGGAATGTCGGCTCATCATTCGAATGTTTTTATATTTTCTGTTTTAGGTATGGGGAGCACTGAACAACCGTCCTCCTAATAAGCTGGAAGGTAGCAGACAATGGACGTTTACTGAACATTAGCTAGTCAGCGCTCACAGTGATGATAGGTTAGTAATTTAGAGATTGTGTATTGTTATAATTTTGAAACCAGAGGATAATAATGCTTAGTATTAGTACACTAAGTTATAGCGTGTAGTATAAACTGTGTGAGAAGACAAATGTTTATTTTGGGTAATTCCAATGTTTAGTAATCCAGGTAGCCTTATTCCATCCCGAAATAGCGGTAATGCCTCCAATCAAATTAACAGTCCTCCGTTACATATAAATAACAAACTAGTGGTTAAGCTAGAGTAAGCCAATATTAGTAATTGGGGGCGTTACAGTTGTGGTATCAGAGCCAGATTTAGCATCATAGTGAGCTATAGGGGATGCTATGAGTTATGTTGGGTTAGTGAACCAAATTCGTTGGCCACGAGTTCATATGTAAACATGTAGCATGCGGATGATTTAGGATACATTTACCCCACCTTCATCCTTTAGTCTTAGGACCAATAACGTAGTTAAATAATAGCTTAGAAATCTCATCACTAGCAAAGAAGGATGTTGACGCACCTGGTTAACTTCTTGGTGACGTATGTATCTATTGATCCTATCCTTATCTAATGTAAGGTTTTGATAATAACAAATACAAATGTAATATACACTTGAGTGTGTTGATCGAACAGGTTCCAAATACTGTTTGGAAAACTTTGAAATTGCTTGATTAACCATAGTCGAGAACAGGTCTTAAGAACAGTTCCTCAGAACAGCTGAATGGCAAAGATCTTAAAACACATTAAAGACATGGAGTACTTCAGAAACAGCTCAGGAAACAGTTCTGAATAACATCAAAGCATTGGAGTGACAAGTCAAAATTTTATAGATGCTGTTCGAATGATTAACAAGAGTCATTGGTTGAGTATTTGTTTTATTCTTAGATTCTTGTTAATATGCCACTTGGAAGATCTTGATTTAACATTTACTTTGAATGATTTTTAAGAACACTGTCTCAGATCAGTTTTGAGATAAGGGTTCAGACTGTTTCAAGCCAAAACAATTTTTTCACAGTTTTCCTAAAATCTTGGGCTGACGAGTTTTGAAGTTATTTAAGATATATTTTCTATTATCATTAAACCCAAGATAAGTTATTTTTGGCTTTGAAATATATTGTGGAGATTTTTAGCCAAACTTTTAGGGGAATCTTTTACTAAATAAACCAAACTCCTATTTTTGGAATATGGTTAAGAAGTTGAGAAAATTTTGGGATTTGGCTACTGAAATTTTGTGGCTTTCCATAATTTTTGCTGCACAATCTGATTATGGAGATTTTGCTACATCCTTGCGGCTCAAGCACACAAAGATCTTGTTACCCTCTCCTATTTAAGAAACTCTTCCACCTCCACATTCACACGGTTTTCACACGATTTTTCACATGGTTTTTCAAAGGGTTTTTCACACGGGTTTTCAAGGAGTTTTAACTTACGAATCATATTTTTAGAAAAACCATCAAAGTATGTGTGAAAATTGAGTCAT
>NCQV01096768.1:5378-27023 GCA_002740545.1 Lophocereus schottii
CCATTGTTTATGAGAGCAGCGTGCACATCTTTTTTGTCCTTGACTTTTTTCTTTACCTTCTCGCTCCACCAGGCTCCCTTCATTTTGCTACCACCTCTCCTAGATGTACATAGGATTTCCATAGCCGACCTTCGAACACATTCTACCATTGCATCCCACATTGTATTTGCATCCTCTACCTGCTTTCAAATTCATTCCTCAGCAATCTTCTCTGACAACTTTATAGTGATCTTCTTAGTAAGATTCAATCACTTATTTCTAGGGTTCCACTACTATTTTTCCGCTTTGAACATTTAAACTCTATATCCAACACTGACAACCTATGGTCATACGTTGAGTTTCTAAATACTCACTTGGTATCACCCTACAATCCTTACACAACCTCATATTATTTTCTTTAGTTAGAAAGCAATCAATTTGAGTCTTTCTGAAGCCACTCTTAAAGGTTACCAGGTGGTCCTCCTTCTTCTTAAATTAGGAGTTTGCAACCAACAATTCATAGACAACTGCAAAGTTCAGAATAGAAGCTCCTACATTATTTCTCTCACCGTAACCAAAACCTCCATGAGTCATATCATATCTGTCAAATTTCACACCAATATGGCCGTTAAAATCTCCTCCTATAAAAAGTTTCTCACTCTAAGATACATCCTAAATGACCACATTCAAATCCTCCCAATATTGCTTCTTAATATCCTCCGCCAAACCTATTTGAGGTGAATAAACACTAACCACTATCTTAATAGCCATAGTTTGATCATTCTTATGCCTCACTCTAACAACGAAGTCAATCAACTTCTTAACAACCATAATGCCACGTACATTCCTAGCCATGTTTGACGCCAAATACCATAATTTGTACCCATAATCTCTCTAACTTTAGTCCCCACCCACCTACTCTCTTGAACACAAGCTATGTTAATCTTACGTATATGCAAAAATTTAACTAATTCTATCAACTTACCAGTACATGACCCAATGTTCCAAGACGCCAGGCGCACCTTCCAAATCCCTAATCCCCTCATAACCCTATTTCTCCTTGGAGGACTGGCTGAATCTAATACATTGCTCACTGCTAACTTAAGCTAACAACACCAACCCCCCACCAAGCAACATCACACAACAAAAAACAAATGAAAGTCACAAAACAATGAAAAAGGCTAACACTACTAAATGAAAGTCACTAAACAATGACAATGACTCAATAAATAAGAAAACAATTAATAACTTAAAAATCAATTTAAATAACTTAGAATTAGTTTAAAAACAAGTAATAGCTTGCACTTCAGACAAATGAAGTGACACACAATAGATATGATCAAACCACTAAAGGCGCAAGTACAAGTTACCAACAGTGGTGCACACAATAATACTACTAGAGAAAAATAAATACGAAAGGCAAACTATGGTTAAAAATAATACTAATGGATAAGATTAATAATAATACTAATGGATATACCCACAAAATACTAAATTAATAAACACTAAGTTAATAAACACCTTAGCCCAACAATCAACACCCAAAACTCGATTATACAAAATTCACAAGATTTAATTACACAAGGTTTTTATAAGATATAACCACAAAATCTTTAAAATCTTTTTAGATTTTTCAAAACTTAAGATATATACTAGTAAAGGATAAATTTGTACACATCAATTAGTTTAATCAATCCAGCAACTTAGGTAATAACTTATCTAAAAGCAAGTCAAGACTCAAGCAATGTACTTGAGCTAAAAATACAACCTGACTCTCTTTTTCTTTCACTCTCTTCTTCTTCTTCTTCTTCTTCTTCTTCTTCGTCTCCTCCTCCTCCTCCTCCTCCTCCTCCTTCTCCTCCTCTTCTTGTATTTTTTTTTCCTATGCTTGACTACTTATGTTCCTTCACCTAGGTAGTATGTGTCGCAAACCTCTAATGAGTTCTCCCCAGTCCCAATCTCGATAGGTTGGGGCTAAAATAACTTAGAAACCCTTTGTTTTGGTCCGAGCTCTCACGCAAATAACTTAGCACATTTTTTTTCTTCTTTCCTTTTTGGTGAGGGGAGGGGCGAAAGTATTTATTTGCGCATAGTCATTTTTTAAGCCCAATAGAAGTACCATAGTCAAGCTCTCACTCTCTCATTTTTCTTTCCATCTATCTGTCTTTCTTTTTATGTTTGTCTCTTGATCTGTTTTTTGTTTTACCATGTGTGTGGATATGATGAAGTCCATGTAACCAAGTAGACCTTCATCAAATCTTAACCTTAGCAATGTGAGACCAATAGCCAATGGTTAAGTGGGTAACATAGGCGTAAACATGTCATGATAAGTACCATTATTCTAAAATCGAGCAACAATCGAAGATCAAAAGGACTTACTCTTGTACACGGTACTCATGTACAACTAACATACATGTTCAAGGATCAAAAAATGATAACATATACCCTTCCCAAAACAAAAACCAAAAAAGTTCAAGTGTTTGAAAAAAAATGTCAAATATTAACACAATGTGATGTGGCCTCTGCACTTCTACATCAATACTCCACAATATCCTTATTGGGGGAAGTAATGGAAGATAAGGCAACTTAACAACTATAAATACATCCACAATATCCTTATTGCCAACTATTTAGAAATGACAAACATCGTCAACACTTATTTATGAACACAATGACATTACCAACAGCCACGCATGAAATAAAACCTTTATAACAAGCAATGGTGAGTTTAGTCAGCACCCCAAATTGTTCATCAAAGCTGAAAACCAGCAGCATCACAATCTTGATATCCATAACCACGTGCAAAAGAAAAAGAAAAGACAAGAAAAGGAGGAAGAGGGAAGGCGTAGAACATTCATACTAGGTTGGTTACTAATTGTACCCAAGTTACACCTCACCATGATGGTCTCAAAGAGGTACATGGAGCATCAATCACTCCATGTCATTATCAAATAGCCACTTTTATCAATTCACACAAGAGCTCATAGCAACTTATCAAATGGACTTAAACAATCCTCCTAAGAATGAAAGTGGTTAGAAATAGAGAGAAAATTTTGAAAATAGCACACTAATGCAATGCATGTCAGGACTCATTTGAGCTTATAAAGGCTCTAAGCCTATGGTTGAAAGATGGGAAAGTAAGAGAACACTAATAAAACTATGGCAATAATAATAGTCAACATTCTCTAGGACATGACATACGCCTTAGAAAAATCATCAAGGAATGAAAGATGGATGACCACATGGCTCTCCTATGCATATCCTTTACATGTAAACACTAAGGGTCGAAGTCACCTAACATCCCATCACTATCAATAACATTTTCTTTAAGCACATCAAGAATTGGGCCAGAATCCCATATCAACATTACATTTAATCATAAAAGAATCAATACGCTTAAAAAGTAGTATTTAGGGGAAGAGGAGAGTGGCGAACAAACAGAAGTGGGAAATAAACAAAATCAGTTGCGGGATATTAGGCGTATAAGTTTAACAGCAGAAGGCGCACCTCATGCATAACCTCTTTACATCGCTTTCCTAAGGAGGTCTCTTAAACTATGTTCTCCTCAACAAAAGTAACCTCTAAATAATTCACATCATCCAACTCATCAATACTAAAATCAACCTTATAATCCTCAACAAAAGTAACTTCTGAATGAGAGCATATGCGAATGAATGAGAAGAGAAGTCACTCTTTTCATCAAGGTCGCACATAAATGCATTACGTATGCCTTATATTATGTGTTGCTTATATGATTTAACCAACCGGAGGGAGGAAAAAAGTCAAACGCACCTAGTGGACAAGCCTTCAGTAGGGAAAGCAATTCCCTAAAGTCCATCTCGTGCACGACGAACACTATGTACTACTCATATTAATTAACCAACTCTAAGAGTTAGTTTGTGGATGATTTCATCATGCTTTCCACTGAGTCCGTTATATCCTCTATGTCCTCATTCGTATGACTTTTCAATCTAGAGCGCATAGCTAGGAATGGACAAGAATCATTAACATCAATAGAGCTTTAATATAATCAGACAAAGTAAAAGGGGATATCAATGGAATTGAGGGAAATGGGAAAAAGGATCCACCACATGATCCCCACATGCACTAATAAAAAAGCCCAAATAGCAACAAAGAAAAAGACGGAAATAGGAAAAATAGCGACGGAATTTTCAATTCAGCGATGGATATTGCGATGGACAGCATCCATCGCTAAATCCTTCATCGCTAAGAATGCAATGACAGAATTCAGAATTCAGCGACAGACATGGTGACAGAGGCTGGGAAAGGCGGGAATGCATGGCGGGGGAACATAGCAGCAAAGTGTCAGTTCCGTTGCTATATTTGTAATGCCTTAGCGACGCAACCTAAGTGCCATCGCTGATTTTTGATGAATTTTGAAAAATATTATGGATCAATGATGGAATTTCCACTACTAGTCCATCGCATAGGTTTTTTCATAAAAATTTGAATGTTCGACTATCCTTATTACAATAGAATCCCTGCATACAATTACAAATAGTACTTTCAACCAACTAACGCATCCCTCGGAGAGTGTTTTCAACAGCTTCCAAGCCACATAAATGTAAAGATGTTCATAAACAGTTTTTAAGCAAAAGTAAACTACTAAAGTCAGAACTTTGCAGAAACATTCATTTAAAGAATAGTGTTCAACCACACTAGGAAACCATTTTTCTGAAGCATATGCCTATATAGAATAGGGAGGGGAACCCAGGATGTTTAACACAGGAATCATCTTCTAGGGTAGTATCTTCATATACCTTACCCTCGTCATGTTGTTTAGGATTAATAAATGGTAGTTGTGCTCAAGAGTCAAAAGCTTGTTGTATTCAAAAAATGGCTTGCATTTGTTAATTCATGCTCATTATTTATTGGGTTAATCACATTTCCTCCCCAAGCATTTTCTACTTATTTTGGGTTAATATCGGGTTTGATTCCTCTAGTTGCTTATATTTTTTCACAAGCATACAATAGTTTTCTTCTTGGGAAGTGAGCTCAACCCCTAAGTTGTTTATCGCACACCTAAGATCATTCAACTCATCTTGAGATGATACATGACCTCTACCTGCTAAAAGCATTTTTATAAATCATAGATTACTAGCATTGTGAGTACAGTGACTTAAGTATGAAAAATATCAATTTTACTTACCGGTTGAGGAGACTAAAGTTAGAGGAAGCTCTAATATTGATGGTCTCATCTCTAATGCTGTAAATACGATTTTTTTGGTTAAATTGACATACACCCACAACTCATTTGGACTGGGGAATGATTACTACTAAAAATGTAACTTTTAATGACTATGTTTTAATGAGCACACGTAAAAGTCATCATTAATATATGTTTATAACGATGAAAATACTTTATCATTGCTTAATATCATTAAAAAATTGCCTTTAAATGATGAGCTATGAGCCACGTCATTATTACCTTTAACGATTCATCGCTAATACTAGACAGAACATACTCATATTAAGGAGGGAAAAGAAAAGCCCAACTAATTAGGAATTTCATCTTAAACTAAATTAATGAGAGAGAGACAAGAACACATTAAGAGATTATTTTCTCACACAATAGCTAACCCTAGAGAGAAGAACACCCATCATATCTTCTACAACTGCAAGCACATGTTTGTTCAACTTCTTCTCCCCTTCTCTCATGCTTCTACTTGTAATTTTCATAAAATTTATGACTGATTTGGGGATATATTCTTTATTCCCAGGAACTCAGGTGGCATTGTTACGGATTTGGACCAATTGCAAGGTATGGGACTTTCCCACATCGGTTGTATGAACAACTGATGAGGGGTTTATAGACCAAATGGGCTCTCTCTCCTAATAGGCTAGTCTTTTGAGATGAGTTCTCTTGTTTGGCCTGTAACAATTGGTATCAGAGCCAACTCGGAGTGGTAGCCTGGAGGAACCAGCCGTGACCAACGACGATTCGGAGTGGTGGCCTGGGGGAACCAGCCGTGACCAACGTGGCCGTGACCAACGAGGACTCGGAGTGGTGGCCCACGGAGTAGTAGCCTGGGAAAGAGCCAGCTGTGACCAACGTGGCCGTGACCAACGACAACTCGGAGTGGTGGCCTGGGAAAGCCAGCCGTGACCAACGAGGACGTTAGCCCTTAAGGGGGGTCGAATGTTACAGATTTGGACCAATTACAAGATATGAGACTTGTCCCACATCGGTTGTATGGGTAACTGATGAGGGATTTATAGACCAAATGGGCTCTCTCTCCTAATAGGTTAGTCTTTTGAGATGAGTTCTCTTGTTTGACCTCTAACAGGCATCTATATCAATGTCTCAAATAGCATTGCCTTTACATGTCCATAGGTTTGTCGGTTTCTTCTTCGCCGTCTCTCATGATTCTATCGATAATTTAAATTCAATTTGCTGATGGAGCCATGCTTGTAATTCCTAAACCCATCCATCAGAATTTCCTTACAGAGCTCGACTTGTGAGACTCTTCATTTGTCAACTTCATTTTCACACTGTGGTGGGGGCCGCCTAACAGTATTGTCGCTTGACATCGGTGATTGCTTAGGCGAGTGAATAAACTCGCACAGGTAAATTTCTTACACATATTCCTTTTGTTTCGAAGATTAGAACGACATTTCTCCCTTGCTTGTCCATTATATCATTGAATCATAAACTTAGGGTTTTTGTTTTATTTTTCTGGTTCTAATAACAACCAATTTGTGAGTTTGTTCTTTTTCTTTCCTCAATTCGGCCTTACCTTGGCTCAATTTTGATCAAATCTTAGTTAATTTTCGATCGATACACTGATAAACCAAGCTCCAGCATTGACAAGATCTGCAGCTATGGAGTATGCCTTTTTGCTAAGTGTCATCACAGTATCGTTGCCCCTTTTCCTGTATCTGGTGACCATGTTTTTGTGGTTCTGCAATTCATCTATCTTGAATATAACTATAACCATATTTGGTGCTGAGGTGTTGGTATTTTTGAATTCTTTTTTTGGATTTATTTAAACCTTTTGAGGCCTTGTCAAGGCAGTACCTGTGAGTTTATGGTGTTGGTGCTGGTTTCGTTGTGATTAGTTGGTGATCTCTGCTGGACTACTAGTTGTGTACACTTATGCTCCTTATGTTTCTTTTGGATTTTTTTGTATTGGTTTTAACTTTTAAGTGGGTAGTGAGGTTTGATATGGTTCATTTATTCTCATGTCAATGGAAATAAGTAGGTGTCCCTTGTTTTGTCTCGTATTATAGAAAATGTCGCCAAAAGTACTCGTATTGTCCCAGGCTTAGTGGTGCTAACTACAATAATTTATATGCCTACTTCTTGGGGCTAGTTTTTCTAGGACAAACAGAATCTAATGCTACATAGATAAAATTGTTAGCTTATGCTATGTTTACTTGAGATTTTGCAATGTTAAGAATACTTTGGCAGAAAATGAGAAGACAATGAGTTGTGAATATTGTCTAGATTCTATATATGCAGATCAGATAATATATATCACTAAGTAATCTGTATGAGTTGTAATAAGGGCATCAGTAAAGAGAGTGTGATTGCTTGTTTCTTTTTCAGTTTTCCCCTGTTTTAAGGGGTGAGTTGCTTTTTTCCCTCCTTGGTGTGGGGGTGCGGGTACTAGGGGTGGCAGATACCACTATATGTCGTGTTTTTTGGGGAATTTCACTCGTTCATGAAGACAATGATGCTAAACTACATTCCTAATAGAAGCATTGCCTTTATGTAACCGGGTGTTGTTCTTTTGCTTTGTTATTGCAGAACTACTTTACATTCTGATCCCCATTTATATTTTGATATCTGTCTAATTCTCACAAGTTATTTTATGTAATTTAGTTCATTGGCGTATTTTCATATAGTATCCACAGCTTATTAAGTACAATCCTGGAACTAACAAGAATATTATTCTCATTGCAAAGAGAAAATTCAGGGGCTAAGAGATGCTTATGAGGTTGGTAATTGGGTTATTTATCTGCTCTTCGATATAGTTTCTTGAGTATAATTGCTTATCCTAACTCCTAAGTACTGGATTGTTCTTTCAGACATTGTGAGATTTGATTTTCAAAAGAAAGCGCAACATGACATGGTAAGAATCAAATATATGTACTTGGTAGTATCCTGCTCATTGTTGCATCTATATATTTTTCATTTCAAGTACATTTAAAATTAAATTTCTTCTTATCAATAGGTGAATAGAACTGTATTCATTACTTTCAGTTATGTATTAATTGATTTGGTCTCCATGTTTACAGGCTACAACATATGTGTTACACTTGGTATAGTAATATGAAAATATAACCATACAAGTCGATGACTAAATTCCCTTTTTTTTTTTCATAAGATGCTGATTATGAGTGCAAACATGAGGCATGGTTCTTCATCAGAAGGTTTTCAGAGGATATTGTGTGCCCTTGAAAAATGCCATAAGAAGCGTCCAATACTCAATGTCATAAAATCTGTGCTAGAGTTATTAACCCTTCCTAACTCTACTATTCTAGACTTGATTTTAGGGAGGCCAATATAAATGTCATAAGAAGTTTCATGATTATCTTGCTGTCATTTTACTTTTGCTTCATAAATTAGATTTTTAACTTTGGCCTTTTTTCTGATGTAGGTGTTGGAGATTCTGAGTCATCGCACAACTTTTATCTTTTTTTCTCTCATTTTACAGGTCCTTTTATGTATTCTGATGTTGATTTTTAAGGATAAGTTTATAGTTTTTTGCAGTGGAAGTTTTCATAGTTTTTTCGTTTAAGATATGATTTGTAACCGATAACCATAAACTAACTATGTTGGCTTGAATAAATATATTGAAAGTATGAGTTTCCTCTTACTGTAGTCCTCAATTGTTTGATTAATTGTGGAATAAGCCTTATAAATAATCTGCGTGTTCAAAATATTATTAACGATGAAAAGCTAGCCATTCATATTTGCATAATTGTAATTTTAGACTATAGGTAGGTGTGTCATATAAGCTTAGAACAGTAGCAGCAAAACAAATTTGCTACCAATGATTTCCATTTTATGAGGAAAAATTTGATCCTTATTAATATATTGGTTGTTGTTATTCATGTAACTAATAACGATGAAAATTGGTGTTGTCATTATTAGTATGAATGACGAAAAATTCAACTCGATGTTAAAGCTATTAATGACGGGACCAATAACGACAAATGACGACCAACATTTTTTGGTCGTTAAGACTTTTAACGAGGAAAAAATAAGCTTTTAAGAACGAAAGTTTTCAGCGTCAAAAATCCTATTTCTAGTAGTGCGTTGAGATGAATCTTGAGAATTGGTGATGTTTTGAACCTCTTGTTCAAATGACCTATAATATAGCAACATTCACAATGAATGGAATACTTGGTTAGAATGTATGAAATAAGAATGAGCTACAAATTAAGCATAAAGATTGCACTTACATGTTTTTGTTGTGATTTCTTATAAACCTAAGTTCCATCTTATTTGTCATGAAGTGTGTGAGTGTGAGTGAATAGCTCAATAATCGTTGAATCCGTTTAAAGTTGTTCCCTCTATATGTGAAACAAATATAGAAAACATGTAAGACACCACACATGGCCATTTGAACGCACTAAATTCATTTTGTAAGAGTCAAACATCTTAATAGTTCTCTATTCAACCCCAACTCACATAAATAACTATAAAAAGTGCCAAGAGTAAAAGTTATTTAGTAAACGCCTCCTATGCATATGCATAGGTGTTGAGGTACATGCATGGAGAGATGGCCTAAGATTTTCTGGATCACTAAGCCCTTTTTTGGGGCTTATTCACACGATGTCAGGCACTCTTCTTTGGCCTAATATAGTTTTAGTGCTTTCCAACGATCGTCATGGGGCCATCTAGGTTGCTTATTGAACTTCCTTGCCTTCAGAAGGAAATCCCTCAAACATGCATTGCATCTGCTTTTGAAATTCTTCCTGATTTCGGCGTCACACTAAGAGTCCCAAGTGAACCACTTCTATAATTCAGAACAAAACAATTACATCAAAGTGTATAAAATGGAAAGGTACACACAAATTCATAATTAATATTCATTTTTAGTTACGTTAAGCTCTCCAAATGATAACTCTCGAATAGATATAGGTACTTTACATCAATTATGTTGAACTCCATCATACTTGCCTTTTAAAATAGAAGAAATCCTTGCACTAGCACCATCATTTAGGAAAAACCTATTTTAAAAATAACACATAAAATTTCAAGCACATGACATAAAACTATTCAATTCAGAAATAAATAACTCTATCCAATTCAGCTGTTACCATCTGGAATGATATATGTCTTGGTTCGAGTGCTTTCATGACTAATTGTACTTCACTATCTCTGGTTCTAATGCCTTGATGGGGACTGGTTGGAAAAAGCACCGCAAAGGTATCAGTATTGTTGAGGTTAAGGTTGACATTATTGATAATGGGGGTGTGGTGCAGTATGATATCTAAGTTATTGATACACTAAAGTTTGATTATGGATATAGGGATTAGACTAAGGGATAGATCCCACAGGAATTGCCCTAGACTGATTAGGATTGGAATTATTCCTGAAACCCTGGGTGTAAGCACTCATGGTTCCTGCTATGCGAAATGTAGCATTAGATGTCTAGGGAGGTTGATCAATGTCAAGACAATTGGTGTTAGAGCTAGAGCTCATATTGCCATGCCCTCTTCCTCAACCTTGAGTAGTGGACCTCTCTTATTAACTATTGGAATCCATTCCTGAAATACTCAACAACAAATACAAGCACAAAAAACAATATTTCATATCAACAGTTTATTCACCTCGTGTAATAGATAGACAATATTACCAATGCGTATAGGCCTGAAAATGGGTTTGACACCACATAATAATAGTAAACTAATATACAAATGTCATAAGCTTAAGTACTGAAATAGTTAACAATTTCTATTTCATCTTTGTTATCATGCTCATCATTATGCTTATCATCCTCATCGTCATCATCGTCATCATCATATAAATTCACATCTTCTTCTACTTCAGCTATTTCCTTGCCATCATTCTATTCATCCTCTTCATCACCCTCTTCCTCTTCTTCCTTATCGACGTCATCATTTACTTGGATAAATGGGAGACCCATGTCATCACTTACCTCTTCCATTAGTGCAGTTTCATCCAAGTTCTACAATTGTCCTACCTAATTGTTAGTATGCAATAGGTAGAGTGTATTGCTTATCTATTCTAACCCTTAATTTGGTTGGCATGAAAACGAGCCAATTCACCTTCTCTTTTGACTTATCTAGGTGTGGCACAAAGTGGACTTGTGATAAGGTGTTTAGAAAGATGACTGGGTCGTACTTTCTATGCCTCCTTATGTGATGAACCTCAACAAGTTTGCTTAATTTCTGATGTCGTGTCCTATGATTCAATGTAGGATCAAGCCATTCACAATTGAATAGCACACATCTTTCAAGTGTTCACCTAGATACTCAATTTCGATAATGTCTTTTAGTATGCCATCATAATCATTTTCAATATCACATTCTCCAGTCCCACACACACCCACACCACAACTGGATGTTTTTTACTAGAACTATGGGCTTCTTTGTGTAATTTATATCCATTAACTCTATATGTCATCTATGTTGGCACGCGCCTATTAGGCATCGTAGCTAATTGTGTTAAACACCAAAGTTTATGATTATCAAAGAGTTGAAGGTAATGCACTTAAGGTGACACAGAATATGGTTTCAGTTAATATAGTCCACCTAATTGCATGAAAGTATTCATAAGGGAATAAATTAATAGCTTACATTTTCATAGAACCAATCTGGAAATAGAGTTTTGATGATTGTGTCAACATCAGCATCACTAGCATTGGGATGTACAGTGTACTTGTTTATGAAAATTCTATAATATTTTAGAAATTGGGAATTCATCTAGTGCTATGATAGAGAAGCTCAACAGTCACCAAGAATGGCTATGGCAACACTTACCAAGTAAAAGTTTAATTTCTTCACAATTCAATTACACATTACAATAGGTAGCAATATATTCAACATTTTATGAGTGTTCTTGAGCCTCTCTTCCCTGTGGCAGTCTCTTACTCTCTTACTGTTCAAAAATACATGAAGTTAGAAAATGAAACTATTTTCTATGCCATTCTTATTTCTTCAGCATGTAGTGTACATGGAAGGCGTGTTAGAGTTGAAACAATAGAGGTTAAAGAAAGTCCTTTTAGCTTCTAGGTAACCTTCTATGATTGACCCTTTTGTTTGATCTTTTTCTTTAATTAGCCGAGGTATCTAACAAAATATATAGCCAACATTTTACTTGTTATTGATCACATAGGCTAATTTGGTGAATCTATCTAAGTCAAATACACTCTATATTTACCTCTCCAATGGATACACACATCAACATGGCACAGAAGCATCAGGTTGTCCCTCTTCTGGCAAACACACTAGTAAGTTCTCTATTATATTGAAGAAGCTTGGAGGAAATATTGATTCCAACTTATAGAGAGTAATTGGAATGTTCCGATACATTTCTTCAAGCACATCCTCTCACTATGTTGTTCAGCATAAATTCTTAACGACCTAACTTATCTCAATGAGAGGTTTCAATACATCATCCGGGAGAGCAATAAATGCAATGTGTAAAAGAGTCTCTATACATGTATGGAAATTATGAATTTTCAAACTTGTCAAACTTCGTATTATCAGGGTCTATAATATTCTTCAAACTAAAGCAATATCTGTCCGGCATTTGAAGTGCTTAACCCATTTATGTAACTCTTTTCTTTTATCAATAGGAAGAACGAACTTTGTCATTGGTTTAACCGTTTTACCACTAGGTCCTGCCTACAAATTTAGTTTTTGTCTATCACATATATCTGGAACATCCATCCTTCATTTTACACTATCCTTTATTTTCCCCTAAACATCCATAATGATGTTAATGATGTTTCCGGAGAAGTTCTTTCTATGTGCATCACATCTAAGTTATGGCAGAGCAACTGATCCTGCAAGTAAGTGTGACGCCCCGAAAATTCTAATTCTTTTTGTTGCTAACCTTAAGCCTATTTAATGCAGTGAAAATAACCTAATGGGCGTCACTGCTGTATTTCACACAGAAATACAAGACAAAAGTAAATAATTGTAATAAACAAAAATATAAACCAAAGTCAAAGATCAAAATCAATAATCAACCTAATCAACTACAACTCCGATATCATTCAATGTAATTAAAATTTAAACTAAAACTCTAGGCGACCTTGCTCATACCCAATCCCCGTGCAGCACATCAGTACCTGAAAGCAAAATATTTCAAACAGTGAGACGAAATTCAATAATGTCTACCCTTAATTGTAAAACACCTACTTAAATTCATTTCAAACATTTAGGGGTGAAAGGGATCATTCAAGCTATTCGAAAACAATTCCAGTCAGTTCAAGATCTTTAAACTTCAACATTCACCATTATTTAGAATCAAACCAAGTTAATCTTATTGACGAGCAACGCCAGTGGAGGCTCGCATGGCCTTTCGCCGAACAACCTTATGGGCTACCAATCCATCTTGCCATACGACCATTACAATGGCACGTACCTGAAAATTGCATGCTATAACCTGGAGAGACTTACTCGTCTCAATATCATGGTAAACATATTCTTATCTCAGAAGGCACGCCCCTCCCAAAAAACTCGCCTTGGTCTTTCACTTTGGGATTAGTACATTATGAATAATTCTGTTCGGCCTCCTAAAAGCCTAACCCACCTCAAGCAATCTTCTATTAACTTAACAAAACCATTTAAAACATGAAATGCTCAAATGAAATATTCAATCATAACATGATGTTCGACATTCATAGAAAATCCTAAGATTACAAGTTGCAGTTCACGTTTTACATATCAGGTCCATTTGACATACAACGTCACCTAACAATTCATAAACATCCAAAATCATTTTAAAAGTGAAACCAAGAGGAGTTACGGCATAAAATTTACCTCAAAGAAGCATAGGTACCTAGCTTGAGCTCGAACTAGAGTATTGGGTCTAAATAATAAAATTAAAGCATCACAACATGGACTAACCCATAGGAATTCTTACACCCAATATCATTATTTTTCAATCCAAAAGTCAACCATGCCACTAGGACCACTTAAGTAGGACCAACCCCCTTAGACTCTAATTTTTATGAACTTAAAGCACTTTGAAAAACTCAAATACCTAAGAAAGACAAATATGTAATTTATTAGATTACGATTAATTTAAATTTATATGCTTATAATTGTCAAACATTACATAACTATTATATATTTTAATTGTCAACCATAAAATTAAATAGTTTACAGAAATATAATTAGATGAACTTATACATAACATTTTAATTAATTTGCATTCTATAAGATATATAAATGAATACATAAACATATACAATAAGGTATGTTAAGCTTTTTTAGTTATCATATTTTACTAATTACATTCTTATATTATTCATCTGAATATCCACAATTTTTACTTTCCACAAAATCTATTTCTAATTACTCCTAAATTACAAACAAAATGTTTGCATCACATTTTTATGCAAGCCACATTTTGAACAAGTTTAAGCAACAATGTCAGTAAATACATCATCCAAATCAACAAATATCACTTCTAAAGCATACCAATTTACCAAAAATGTTGTTCATATCTACTCACAAAAGTTTTTACTATTGGTCATTTCCATACAAGCTACACAAGTTTTTCATAAACATCTACAAATTATACTACTCATACCAATTTCACAACTGAAAATAAATTCAAACTTGAGAACCAATTTTCTCCAATTATTCACATTTCAAAATCACCAAACCTAAACCCTAGAATACATTCATGGGGAAGATGAACGAAATTTGAGCAATTGTTTCACACAAATTTCACAGCCAAACATAAATATCGACCAACATTGAAGATTTCACACTTTATAAATTTAAGAATTATAAGCAAAGATAGATGTGCGAGAAAATAGACAAACTTGTGCTTGAAGAAGAGAGAAAAGCAGTGTGGTGGTGGTAGCAAGCATCGGCAGGCAATGGTGTAGACATCTAGTTAGTAGTGGTTCATTCAGGATGTCATGCCCGCTATTACTCTCAGTCCCCTTACTTTCAATTTCGGCATCTAAATGAAGAAGAAAACCTAGATATGGCAATTCAATGAAATTTGGTGATGGAATTGCAATGGGTTTTTTGTCCCCATCTACAAAAGATTATGACTTTATTGATTAGCGGATGAAATTCCGTTGCACAATTTTCAAAAAATAATTTTCAACACTTAGCGACAGAAAATCTATCACTGATCACTTAAAATTGCTGATGGAATTTATTTTCCATCGCTAGTCATTTAATCATCCATAACCTCCTTAAAAATTGGCAATAGGTTTCACCATTCATAATCTCACTTATAACATCTAAGATTTCTCGTTGCTTAAAAGAGTAAGCAACTTAAGCATATCGAGCAAGCCAATCATTTAATCGTTTCCAATAATAAATGAACCCTTGCTTATGTAGGGTAAAACGGAAAGCTGCCATGTCTCAAACTATTTTGATTTTTAGGGATTTTTAAGTTTTACTTAGAGAATGCCAAAACAAACACATGACAAGCTTTCCAAATAGAAACAACTATGAAATGAACCACACAAACGTTAAAAAAAGAGGAAAGGCCCTCATTTCATGCCACTATCCCCTAAAGTGACCCTTTGTTGACTATTAAGGAGAGAAGGGAATTGTGGGAATTGTCGCTCGCTAAGACATCGTTGAGAATAAGCCACTTAATAATTAATTTAGCTTATATACAAATTAATGAAAGCACAAAACCTCGAAAAAATGATTAAAACAGCTAATCTAATGCTAATCTACAACTAATTCGAAACTAATCACAATTAATTGGAGCAAATCTAAGAAAAAACACAATTTACAAAAATAAAGCCAAATATGACTGAAACATCAAACTACCAAATAACATAATAAAATCATTGAGAAAGCAATAAAACTAATCTAGGGAGAGTATGCAAAGATAGTTACCTAGAAAGCATTAAATCCAACAATGGGGCAAGGGGAAGTACATGTGGCGTGAATTGCGCTGAGCTCTTCACTTATTTCAACTAATCTACCTTTGCTACAACTAAGCAAAACCATAACACGAATTTGACAACTTTTTATAATAACTTTCAAGACCTTAACTTAAGAGGAGAGAGAAAGAGCTTGAACTTTGAAGTTCAGAGAAGAAAGAGGGGAATCGAAAGTAGAACAAGGAGAAAAAAAAAAAAAAAACATGATTCAAGGGAAAATAGCACCACCAAAGATGAAACTAATAAAAAAACAAGAAGATTTGAATATTAGAAATCAAGAATAAAGGAGAGACGTTAAAAACTATTGAAGAACTTAAACAATAAATAACATGAAGCGAGCATGAAGCAGTCGAATTGAAATTAACACTCAAGTAACTTGAAATGCAACTGCATTAGCAAAATTAAACACTAATATACTCCTATGAACTAATCTTAGAAGAGCATTGTGACGTGGCCATGCCAGTCTAAGATGGGCCTACTGTGCCACTCTGGTATGGCCCATGTTAAGCCTTTGTCCTAATCTTCTTCATCTTCTTATCTTGAACTTAAGTCCCAATTTTCTTTGACATCTTTTTTCATTATGTTGCTTCCCAAAAACCCTAAGACATACTCTCTGCTTGTGTCATACAAGAATACAAAACGCTCACGAAGATCCTAAGTTAACTATTTTTAAGAGCGAAGGTCTCGATGAAACACATTGAATATAAAATGTCATAGTTTTGAGCCTAAAGACTTACCAAATATGAGCTTATTCATTGAGGTAAAATGCTCTTATATAAATGTGTTTCTTATCATGAACATAACTATATCAAATACCTTATAGCCTAACCCATTCCTATAGAACCATAGGATCCATTTTTCCGTCATAAGTCCTTGGGTTTGGCCCAATTAGCTATTTAGAAAGCTTTTGTTCTTTTTCTTGGTTTTTTTGAGGTGGGAGATTTGAGCTTCTATATTATATCAAAAACTATTTTTCGTGAAAGGTAGGGATCACTTTCAGTGTCTCCACCCCCTGAGTGACTTTGACCTCCATATGGCTCTTGGCTACTTAGTTTTGGTATTTGTTCGCGATCTAGAATCAAAAGGACTCTTAGCAAAGGATTTGGTTAACCCTGTGTTACGTTCTGATGGGTTCTTATTTCCATTTGACATCCAAATTAAAGTATTACATGAATGCTAAGGTCAGGTTCGCTTATAATGCAGGTGTTCGGGCTGAAATTTTGAGATTTTACGCCTCATTCAATATCAATTGATAAATTTGGCTTCTTATTACTGTTCTCTTGATTCTATAGGTAGTAAAGTAAATGTGATCAGATGGTGAAAATTTCAGCGAAAAGATTAAGGATGCTTGACAGGGAGGTTGGAATGCTGGAAATTGGATATGCGACCTTCGAGCAAGCATTCAGGCAATCAAGAACATTGCACACATCTAAGAGGGGTTGAGAATGTCCAAAATAATTGCTGGGAAAGGAGACACAGACTGCATGTTACGCGACATTGCCGTGTCATGGAGCACATGCTCCTTATTCACGCATTACTGCAGTTGATTCCAGGGGCTTGGGACAGTCGTCCCATTCCACATGGCAAGCCTGTGCCAGCACCGGAGCCTATACGCTTACATGATTGAGGTTCTATTTTCCTTACATGATATACACTAGAGCCTAGAGGCTTTAAAATTAGTAGACCGAAGACTGAATACCTACATTGCTATTTTAGTGGAAGGGAAGATATGAGGGGTGATATCAACATTGAGGGGATGCAGATACCAAAGGTCGAGAAGTTTAAATATCTAGACTCCATCATTCATCATGAAGGAGACATTGACGAAGATATTAGCCATCGCATAAAAGTGGGCTGGCATAAATGGAAGTAAACTTCGGGTGTGCTGTGCGATAAGAGAATGTCTGTAGGACTAAAAGGCAAAATTTATCGCATGATAGTTAGACCTGTTGTGTTATATGGATCGGAGTGTTGGCCTATAAAGAATACTCAGATTCAAAGGCTAATGGTGGCAGAGATGAGGATGATTAGATGAATGTGGGATTACACGAGAATGGATAAAATTAGTAACGGAGTAATCAGAGACTTAGTTAAAGTGGCCCCTATCGAAGAGAAGCTGAGAAAAGTAAGATTCAGATGTTTGGCCATGTGAAAATAAGGAATGCGGACGCTTCGGTAAGGAGGTGTGAGAGGATTAACATCCCAGGAGGTAAAAAAGGGAGGGGACGACCAAAGAAGAATTTAGATGAGGTAATTAGAGAGGACTTGAAAGCTGTAGGGTTAACGGAGGGCATGGCTCAAGATAGGAGACCATGGCGAGATAGGATTAAGATCTTATATCGTTGACAGTTAACCTCGTTGTTGGTCACTAGGTTGCAGTAGAATGAGTCTAGTTGCAGTTTCTTCGTATATTTTGTTTGTATGCAGGTAGTTCTTGCGTCTGGAAAGAGACATTATTTGCTTACTTCTGGTTGTTAAGGTACAGTATCTCCCTCTACTTTGTTGCATTTATGCTCACATAGTTACGGCCGCCTGATTTTTTCGTATTTGTTATCTCATTCTCTGATACTTACCCTTAGATTTCCCCATAAAATATTTTCTCAAAACCTTTCTTCTATAAAATGTTTTTACAAAATTTGATTTTTGTGGGTCTCTTAGAATCAGTCTTTCTATGGACAGAATTGCTGGTAGAGGTAAGGTTGCCTACATCTGGATCTCCTCAGGCCCAACAAAAGCGGGACCTACACTAGAAGTAGTAGTAGTAGTTGTTGGTGTTGGTGTTGTAACATGAGTAGGTTTTACTTGAGTTTTAGGAATAGATTTGTGTTTTTAGCGGTACATTACCATTACATATAGTTATTGTTGCCACGTTTAAAGTTAATTAAATTTTAGCTTGAACCATTTCACTCTTTTTCTCCCTCTTGTACTTTCATCTCCATTCAAATTCTGGTTCTGTGCTGTTTTGATCTACTTCTTTCATACATAATTTGACTTGCTTTGGGAAGATTAATGGTTGAAGTTCGTGTTTTTTTCTCTCTGATCATGTTTTTCTTCCACTCCCTATCTATCTTCTTTTTTTCTGAAATATCCATTTCAAGGCCTAATTTTTCTCGCTCTTTCAATCCAGGGTTCGAACCCAACTTTTCAATTTGTCAAATTTCTTTTACCATGGGTTAATTAGTAGAGACAAACACCATGGTCGGATAACCATTTGACAACCTTCTTTTCTTTCTCCTCTTTCGAGCTTTAGTTTTACGAGTTTTATCGCTTTCTTAGTTAAACGTTTCTGAATTTCTTGTTATTTATTACCTTAAATGATGTCTTGTCTTGATTGTTCAAGTTTTCTCTTGGGTTGATTACTTTTTATAAAGGGTGCCTAGAGTGCAGTTAGGATTTAGTTAGCTTAATTAATCATTGGTGTTTGATTAGTTAATCTCATCTTTTCTTTTTTTATTAAAAACGTAAGTGTACATTTAATTTCTAGATCATCAACACTGCACTTACATTTAGGGCACTCCCTGAGGGGTGACATGAAAAGGACCAGTTTATGATCTACTCAATCTATTTATATACATCTTCCCACATTAATAAGTGAAAAACAGCCCTTGAGTTTTACCTTGGAGTATTCTATAATTCCTTTCCAAATAACAATTGTAAGTGCCGCACAAATTTTATGTTTTATACTCCTTTAACATTTGATATTGTTCACTTGATCTAGTCACTGTCTCCAAACCATGGAATAATTCTGTAACCCCAATGTATCATATCGTATCTGTTGGTGCACAGTTGCAGAAAATTCATATGAAAGGTATAAAAGCTCTTGAGTTACAGCCTTCATAAACAGAACACATTCTAAGTCAACCTGTAAACCAAATGTATGCAGTCTATCTATCGTCATCAGTCTTCTATGAATAAGCATATAGCCATGTAGGTTAAGAGGGCACGTTTTGGAATTCTCTGTGTAGCGCACAATTTGGCACCAGTTGGCCTTTTGGGCCTTGCGTTGAAGCCACTCGTAGCCATTTGCCGCTATATAAAATCCATTTGCTAGTTGCTTCCATTAATTATGCTGCTGCTCAAATCCAGGTGCTAGTTGGTTTCTTACCATGATAAGTTTTCTCCAATAGCTGTTGCTGTCAACCTTTATCCCATATGAATCTTTGCTTGAGATAATAGTGGTTTATCCATCTTATACAAAGACAATATGCTTTTTGGGCTATCTTCCATATCATGATGCTGTTACTTATATTCATTCCTCCTTCAACTGTATGTAGGGATACAGTGGTTGAAGAAGTTATGTGCCTTTTCTTTCGTTTTGTAGCTCCCTTGGGAAAGTTCTTACACAACTGAGTAACTATGTTTCTAACACTCTCTGTTAGGATGAAAAGTTGTGCCCAATTTTAAAACATACTAAGTAATACATAGTTAAGAGCCTGCACTTTGCCTACATGCGACAGTTTTTGTGCCGCCATCTTCTTATCCTTAGTGTGTTCTTCTCAGTAAGGATCTGGCAATCTATTTTCGAGAGTTTGCTTGGCTTAATTGGCACACCTAGATATTTGAATGGGTGAGAGCCCTGTGTGAAACCAGTTATACTAGTCAAAATCTGAGCTTCAGTTTGAGACACCTCTGACATAGCTATTTGTGATTTATCCAAATTCAATTACAGCTCTGAAAAACAGATGACGTGCTGAAAAGCTGGTAAGATGACCGCTACTTACCTTTCCTTTGTAGAATGGAACCAGGTCATCTGTGAAGCTTAAGTCGTACAAACCCATTTCTTTGCATCCTGGGTGATATCTAATGTAATCTAAATTTTATATTAGTCAAGTGTAGATTTTATCGCTATTAAGAGATAAGACTAAACATACAATAATGTGTAAATTAATATTTTATGTCTCAAATAATTAAATTAATTAAAAAAGGAGATAAAAGTGAAAAAAGGAGTTAAAAGTGAAAATTATAAACCAAAAACCAAACTGAAAAATTCGGTTATCTGAAAATCAGTTGACCGAAAGTTTTGGTTCGGTTTTTGGTTCACAATTCTTGCGAACCGACTTTTCGGTTAATCGAATTTCTGATTAACTGGTTTTGATCACCCCTACCTAGCAACATAACGAAGCACCTCCTTCTTCTACTCTCAGTGTATTAAAGTCTGTAATCAACAGAGAAGTCAATTAGGCAAGCACAGTAAACTAATCTTTATACTATAAATGTAAAAACGCGTGAAGGATTGAGAGGGCACCACATAGTCATTCGTGAATTGTGATTTACTCCCGCTTTTTCTCATCTTTTTCAAATTTCAAATTTAAAATCTATCTACCTATCTATTAATATCTATTCATCTATTAATATTAATATACATAATAGCAAGCAATTCAAAGCCTTCAAATACTAATCTAAGAGTAATTTATGGAGTCTAATTACATTTTCATTGTAAGGCTATTATGTTTTAATTCCGAGCCATCGATGAAAAAAATGATTTTATTAAAAGCTAAAAAATAAACCAGCTGTACCCCTTTTCATGCATCCCTTTTCTCAACAATTTAATCACACCTCACACTCTATTTGT
>NCQV01096768.1:44132-56557 GCA_002740545.1 Lophocereus schottii
CTTTGGTGTTTTTGTAGAAAGGCATGAGCCAGTAACGAGGGATAAATTTCATGGAAAGTTTGGTATTCATCTACCGAGTCTAGCATTAACTAGACCTAACAAATTGGAGGAGATGTAATTTACGGTAAGTGATTATACTGTAAAAACATAAGTATTGCCCTAATAAGTGAGAGAGCGATCCTCTTGGACGAATATAGGATCTTGAGCATAGGTGAGATCCTCTTAATTCAATGCAAAGTCTTGAGTCATGGTGCAAAAGCGGATATTTCTGGAGTGTCGTCCAAGCACCCCCAAACCCCGAGTAGGAGGAGTGTGTGTTAAGGGGGAAGATAGATTCTTGAAGAGTGAGAAGGGACTCAAACACAGGATGATAGAAAGAGGCATAGTATTATGGGTGTGCCCAATTGTAATCTATCTTGTTTTATTACAATAGGTATTATTTGTTATTTCTGAGCGTAGTTTTTCATCTCAATGTTGAGGAGTTTTCCATGTTAAATTGTACGTTATTCCTTCTCTTGATGTGTGTACGTAGTTTGTCAAACTTTCTAGTTGTGCCTTTATTCAACAAGTGATATTAGATGGGTTTTAATCCTAACAGGCAGTTTTCTTGTTAACGCTTCATCCCATTTCTAAATATCTTTTAGGTCCCCATCAGTATTACGCAAGCAGGCAATAATATAGGCGACCAATGGCTTCTTTTTGTAAAATTCAACTGGAATCCATAAGAAATTCCCATAAACCTATTCGAGTTCCTTAATAATAGCTTTGGGGAACGAAGAAGACTGATGTCAAAAAAGTGACCACCCCCATTTTAACAAAGTTAATAAGATATAATCTAACTGCATATGACAAGTTTCTACTCTGCCAAATTCTGACTTTTCCAACAAGTTTGTCTACCAATAACTGGCAATCACTGGCAGAATGTCTTGGAAGGGAAAGTGGAATCCCTAAATATTTTAAGGGAAGGGACTCATACAAGAAATGGGAGGCTTGCACAAATTCTTTAGCGTCGTCATCAATCATATCACCAGCACACATATATGATTTGTTTTCATTTACATGGCGCCTGGAGGTGGCAGAAAATTTTTAAAAACATCTTTAACACAAGCCACAGAAGAAGCATTAGCCTTCCAAAAAAAACCATCAAATTGTCAGTAAAGGAAAAAAGACTCCATTGTAAAGGCTTACGACATGTGTGAAACAGGGTAACAACTTACTCTCCTTTACTCCTAGTCCTCCTTACTCTTATTTACTCTTACTGCTCTAACTTACTCTCATCCCACCTACAAGGCTCTATCAATTGTAGACTTGGGTCTATATTTACATATTATTTGTAAAATACAAAATTACAAAAATGCCCTTACAATGTTCTCTAACACGTTCCCTCAATTCGCAGGGGACAGATGTATAGACATATTGGGCTTTGAAATGCTTATCAAGTCCTTCATAATTAGACCAGATCAATCTATGGGTTCGAGAGGGCCGATGGCAAGGTCATGAGAGTTAGCAGATAAGATTTTCTCGACCCTAATCTTACACAACTCTCATGTGGGTCGAATACCGTTGACCATGACCCTGACCCTGACCCTGACCTTGTGGGTTTAGATCCGACCCTCAAACCTTCTTCATATAAAATAATTTTTTTCATTAACTTTTATTTTTACCATAAATTTCAACACTAAGCAACCTATTAAACAAAAGGCTGAAGGACAGTAGATTATTCTAATCAAAAGTATTGTAATTACAAACAATGTGCATAATAATTAGTTCACTAAAACAACATCAAAGAGGAAGTGTAGGACACTTAAAAGCCAATAAGACCTTGAGAGGTTGAGTGAGAGGGGCTCAGAGGAGATGAGAAAATACAAATCCGAAATACTTTGAATGAATGCATCCCACCGTCTTTTGTTTTATTTTTAATTTTTAATTTTTTTTGAAAACTGAGGTTAAGTGTATTGGGTCAAAGGTTCGAGACTTCTGCTTAAGCCCGGCCCTCATCATGGTTGGGCATCCTTCATTTGAGGGTCAGGAAGGATGTAAAGTCAGAAAAACAAAAAGAAAAAAAAAGAAAAACCTTACCTAGATCCTCATATTTTAGGATCAGATCGGGACAGGTTGAGTAGGGCCCCGAACCGTTGATGAGTCCTATTTATAATATTGACAAGATTTCTTTCAATGATATATGCTATTTCAAAGAAAAAATTAACAAAAATAAACATAGATAACAAAATATGATAATTTAATTTCGAATTATAAAATTTTATGCTACTCTTAATAATTTTTCACTGGCGCATGTCCGAAAACTAGTCAATTTTTTATAACTACGAAACTAGTAATGGGAAATGTAGAAGTTTTGTATGAGAAAAAACTGTTTAAAGAAATCAACTTAATTCAAATGGGCCGACAAACACTCCAATGGGTTTGACCCAAATGGGTTGGAGTTCCCAAATGTTGTCCAATATCCTAATTTTTTTAGTGACTTTGGATCGAGTTATTGGGTCAATAAATTTTTGCCAAGTCTGGAGTTTGTAAATACAAATTACACAATGTCCCTAATAGTTTGAATTTATAATTGCCATCTCAGACGGCATTTTTTTCAGCAATTGTTATTTTCAAAAAACATACGGCCTAATTTGAGCAAATTGATACATTATTGACATCTTTTTAGAAAATCAGACATCAACATAGGACCTCTTAAAAAGAAATAATGAACATCAATTTTTGAAATTTAATGCAGAAAAAATAAACATAAAATAAACGAGATTTATACTAAAATGGACGCAAACTCTAATTTTGCTGAATGGCCAAGGAACCTGTAGGCCACCAAACAGTGGTAGGCAAGGGGGAAGCGTACACAGAAGCGCTCCCTCCATGACTACATGTAACCCGAACTCCACTACCACCCTCACTCCATGCAAGTATCAAAAGCCATCATTGTGTTGTCGCGGGCTAACGCTAACCATTGACATCACTGCTGCCCAGACCAGGCAAACAGGTCATTTGTTTCGGGTTCGGGTCAAGTTAAGCTCAGTTCGGGTTATATTCAGATTGATCAATTTCAGTTTGGGTTCAGGCTCAATTCGAGTTATGTTTGGGTTTATCGAATGGGTTTGGGTACGGTAGGGGTGAAGTTCAGATCTAATCAACTTTGGGTCAAGCTTGTTTGGATCGATTTGGGTGCAGGTCGAGTCAAAGTAGCTTGGATATATTTTGGTTATGGGTTCAGATCAATTTTGGATCGAGTAAAAATCGGATCGTGTTACTTTCGGGTTGTCTTGTGTTTCAGTTGCATCAGTTTATATGTGGTTTGAGTTTGATATCTTACGTGTCCACATAAGCCATAGAATTTTGGATGACTCAGAAGAAGGTTATACGGCCATGAATTTCAATTAGATCAGTTTTTAAACCCCTTCTAATTCGTCCATGATTGTATTTTAATTGGATTAATTTTAATCGTGCACCAAAAAAAAAATCATATACATTTGAATTTTTTGTATAAATTCCCTCCTTCAAATTCGTCTAAGATTTAGTTTCAATTAGGTTACTCTAAATGTACAACACAGAGAAGTAATCAAATAGATGAACAAATAGTGCTATAAATCCCCCTCTCTCCAACCATCAAATCAAAAATAAAAAAATAGATCAAAGAGTCATGCCTAATCAATATAAACCATATAATAGCTTTAACGGCTTGATTTTATTTCCATTTTTATTATTTAAATGAGTCAAATTCTTATTAAGTCATTTCCTTCTGTTTCGGAACAAACTTACTTGAGTGGTGATGACCCCCGGACTTACGTGTGGCTAACGTATCAATTGATTGTGCGAGATGATATGTACCTCCTTCGAAGACCTGCACGAAGGTCAACCCTGGGTGTTTTCCCAGAGGAATGCCCCTCCGATGCACAACTCAGTCTTACGAAGAATTATGGAAGTAGATGGAGAGAAAAAAGCAAAGAAAAAGAGAGAACTTACTCTTTTCAGAGAGTGTTTAGTGAGATAGTGAGGTTGTGAATAGTGAAAGTCCCCTCAAAATGGGAATTGTTGCGATATTTATAGCCTTGCGGTTGGCACCCACGAACAGGATGATAATTTCCCCATTTAAGGAATCAAATTACCATTATACCCCTCGAGCATCCTTCTACCTTCCTTATGGTCAACTCTCACCCCACGTTGACTTGGCCAGTGTCATACGCTGCCTTTCTATTGGATAGGTCACTAAATATCTCAATCATTTAGCCCCTCACATCTTAACAGAATGCCTCCCAAGGTATTCGGGTGAGGTGTGCATTGATTTTGTTTGCCCATTTGAACCATCATAAATAAGGCCATTAGCTCCACTTAAGGCCCAGTTCATTCGCACATCTTGAGGTTGAAGCACAAATTTCCCTTTCTTGGAAGCTAGGAGGAAGCCGAGCTCATCCTTTCACGGTTCGATTTTTGAATACTTCGTGCAGAGCCCCTCCTTCCTTCGCCCAGATCTCTGCCATCTCATTGAACATCGCTCTGCCGTGGTTTCGCGAAGGTTGAGGTTGAGCGCTGTACATATGACATTAGGATTCCCAAGATAGTACAGCTGATTTTTTATGCCTCCGTTCTTCAAAAGGTGATTTGCTTCAAGATCGTCTCACCCATCGTAGCCCAAGACTTGACCAAGGCTCTGAAGAGGTTCCATTAGGAGAGTTTTGAGACTTGGCTAGACACCAATGGTGACCAACTCGCTTAGTGTTACCGGCAGGAAACGAGTGCTAATGTCCTGGTAGGATAATGAGGGCGTGGAGAGTACTGGTTCGTCAACATTTCCCCTTAGACCACCTCAGGGCATCCCTTCGAAGCAGCGAAAGAGGTTCCATCCAAACAGGGGAAAAATGAGTCTTCCCCAGGAGAGAGCGTGTAGCCCCTGGAATGAAGAATCGAACGTGACTCTAGAACAAAGACGACTCCTTCCGAAGGCAAAGGACACAGTTGCTCATCGGGTGAAGACATGCCCCTTATATGTTGATCGGAAAAGGCTCCTTCCATAGCAGAATAAAGGTTTTCCTTCTTCTAAAAAGGAGTTTGGTTTAGCTTTGTGGTCTTACTGGCGGGTCAACACTAACTATTCATTCATCACCTATGAGTTGAAGCAGCTTAGCACCTTTACTTTATTCTTATTTGCTTGTAACGGGCGTTCATGCCCACTTTTGATGTGTATTAAAGCCACGAGTTTACTTGAAGTTTCCGTTATCAACTAAACATTCAGCTTTATCAACTTTACCTCACATAAATTCTCAATGCATCATAATTCACAGGCTCTTGATACTTTTGCTTTTCATTGTTCATTCCTGGATTTTTTTTCATAATCCGACCCATGGATGTTGTGTGAATATATTCTCGCATTACCCACATCCGTACGCCAATGGATAAGTCGATTACTTTTTTAAACCGAATAAAGGAATGCCGAATAGGAAAGGGCTCACCTCTCCATTCGGTTAGCTTGAATGGGAGAGGGATCACCTCCTTATTCGGCTGGGCCAAATGGGAGAGGGATCTCCTCCCCATTTAGTTGACCAAACGAAAAGGCGTCATCTCTCTCCATTCGGCTAACTGAATGGAAGATGAGTTCCTTTCCATTCAGTTGACCGAATGGAAGAGGTTCCTCTCCATTTGACTAATCTAAATGGAAGAGGTCCCTCTCCATTTGGCTTAATCGAATGGGAGAGGAATACCTCTCCATTCGGCCAACCTAAAAAAGAGGTGCTACCTCCATTCGATTAGCTGGATCAATAGGACAGAGCATGACGATAGTCCTTTAGAGAGCAAAAGATATCTTTCTGTTCAAGTAATAGGACGAAGAAGAGATCCCCTCCTTACCTGATTAGGCTAAACCAAATTGAAGAGATTGACGTGGCCAAATCAAAAGTTGCTCGACTTGTTCTCATTATAGCCAAATCGGATAAGTCACCCTGGCCGAATCGAAGGCTCTTCAACTTGGCCTCATCATGGCCAAATCGAAGTGAACGCCACAGCTAAATCAAAGACTTTCTAACATAGCTTCACCATGGCCAAATCGAAGGCTCTATAACTCCCTATGCTTAGCACTTGCTTGTCCTTAAGCAAGCTTAGCTTGACACCACATGGATGGGGAAACTGACCCCTCAAGCACCCTTTTCAGGCATAGCAATAAAGGCCAACCAACAAGCAAAGTCACACAATAAACAAATAACAAAGATGAGGTGAGGGAGCAAGATAGACATGAAACTCTCGAGGAAGCACCTCGCCTAATAGCGCGTACCAAGACTAAGTAAGACCCTCAAGGCAAAAAAGGAGGTGGCTTGCTAATGGCCGGTAAAAGGGACTGGGAGAGCCTCACTTTATGGTCAAGTGGAAGTCTCCTCTCCAAGTGTTTAAATATGTTCATGTATACTCTCATTGCTCAACCAATCATGCAAAAACCACAGGCTTGGAAGGGTCCTCATCCTCTAACACTCAGGGCAAAAATGCACGCCCTTTGATCAATAGGGCTTTGGAAGGATTGAAATGGGATTCTTCAGTAGGTACGACAAAGGGGAAGATCTTTTGGGATAAGTAGAGCTAAATATCCGTGGGGCTAGGGAGCAAGAACACTTTCTACAATAAAGGGATGGAAGCAAAACATTACTTCGCACCTACAACCCACTTTGAACACTTAAGGGAGTCGATTCAGTTTGAAATGCAAATCATCATGCCAAGCATCTTATGTGTACAAACTTTCTCTTTTTTATCTTTTTGCATGCTTTATGCTTGCTCTTCTTTTGTTTCACTTTTACTTCAAACTTTTTCTTCTTTTTTTTTCTTTTTTTCAAGCAAGCTTAAAACAAGGAACTTGATGCTAGGCACTTAGTCAAGGATGCTTCGGCTTCACTTCATTCCCTTTTCAACACGAATTCCCACAACACACACCCAAAGATGTTCCAACTCAAAAAGCAAACCTCACAATCATGAAAAGTGTTGCTCCACTAACCTCTATGGCATGAGGATAAATAGGCCAAGACTGAAATGAGTGTAGAAACAACAAAGATGTGTCAGGCTTAATGTGGGTAGAGCAAAAAGGGTTTCAACATCATTTAGGTCGCTTTTTAGGCTATGCAGCATAAAATAATAAGGAAGGCCTTGATTATATCAAATGATGTGTATTGCTTAATGTGGTTTTGGGGAGGACAAAGCCAATTTCTAGCATTGCAATCAATGGTGAGCAACACAAGAAAAAGAGAAAGAACCACCAATAATGAGTGCTCACATGAAGGCTCAAAGCTCACGGGTCAAGTCACCCCGGTGACATCTATTTACCTTATGAGGTAACCAGTAGCTAAGCCCCTCCAAGTCAAGCTAAAAGGACCTCAAGGACTAAAGTATGCACATAAGGCAAAACAATCACCAAAGGGAGCTCATACTGCCATGCTCCAACAACTAAAGAAAATGCCACAACTCAAGTTTGCAATCAAGCTAATTATTCAACATTTACACCATGTATTTACATCATAGAGGGGTTTTTTTTCCAAAAGTTTTCAATTTTTTAATTTTTTTTCATAAGGGATATCACAAGAAAGAAATGAAGAGTAGGGTAAGAAGTGTATCTTGCAAGCCCAATGATGCCTCCTCAACATTACTCCTAAAGATCAGAAAAGAAAACAAATATATACAATGCAAAAGAAGAATCTAAATGCTCTAAACTACATGCTCTACTCATGCAATCCTAAGTGTGCAATGATTCCTAAAATGCAACTAAATGGATTACCTATTCAAGTGGACTACTGTGTACACGCATGAATGCCTCTCGATCTAGCCAATCACTCCTCAATCATCATAATTCCCAAGAAATTCCCCCTAATGACAATAAGAAAAACCCATTACAAAATCAATGACTCTCTCACCAAATAATCCCCCTAACATGAGCTTGCTAGCTTACCCGCCCATGCTTAAGATATGCATTGTCCCCAATGTATAATCATCCAAGAAAATCAAAGGGAAAGGCGAGGAACTTAAAAACCATCAATAAGGGTCGGGAGGGCCGCTAGGCTTCTAATCGGGTGGAGGGTAGGGTCAACCATGGTGCTCATATGCGTAGTAAACATGGTGCTTCAAGTTTTGCTGCCAATAATCAAACTCCATTTATCGATGGAGCAACTCCTGTTGATCTTGAGCATGTTTCTGTTAACGTTCATCATTTGCATCGATCCTGAAATTGAGGCGTGAGAAATGGTCATCCATCACTGGTTGAAATGGGCTTCATTGAAGCCTGAAGAACCCACCTCAGTGTGGCCCCTCGTGAAAAAGGGGGTCATACCCCTTCTCCTCAGGTGGTGCGGCCCGGGCCCTAGAACTTCTGACACCACCCCCATTGCCAATAGCATACCCTCCTTGGGGTTGAGGCGCATCCTTATCAATCTTCATATCAATGTCATCATCATACACACAATTGGAGGGGCCGGAACAAGTGGGCTTTATAGGGTTCAAGAGGGGGAAAGGAGTCTGCCATGGTGGTTGACAAAAACACGATCACCCTCAATTTTGAATATCTTCGCGTTAATATAAGTGGCTAAATCTAGTATCCCCCTTGGAATAACGAAGTTAGCCACCTAATGAGAGGCTCCACCTCTCAAGCATATGCAATAACAGAACTAATGCCACCACAGGTGTTAGGAGATTTAGGAGCAGAAACCTGAGAGACCAACTGATGGAGGATAAAAGCCCCTATATCAAAGGTTTATTCATTTAGGATATACCACAAGAGGAAACTTCGCTTAATCAGGCTTCGTTTTGACTCTCGTGTTATGTAAATATAGTGTTGGCCATGAGACGGTGAAGACATTAGAGGGTGGGGTTGAAAATAAAAGTAGCCTTAAAGCCCACTAGCACTATAAGCCACGTAACTCCCTGAATTGTCTTTCACTTGTGCTTGCTTATCACAAGTGATTTCGATCCAAAATTCTTGTTCATTAAAATTTTCATGGGTAGGGGCCCAAAAACCACCATGGGGGAGCCACAAGCAGCGATCAAATTCTGCTAGGTTCGTGTCAAAGATCCTATTGAAAAGGCGAAATTGAATGTGAACGGGTCGGTTTTGGTATAGGGTATTTCAATTGACCTTGATAGAACTCATAAACCCCTAACACAACCTCTCATATACGAGTTTATCCATTTTTATATATTTAGTCCGACCTGCAACCTCAAGCAATTTATTCAAGCTTTCTAACAACCCAAGACTCCCTAACAAGCCAACACCAATATACTTCGGCTCAGTTATTCATTTATAAGCGACAAAATCATAATGAGCAATGTGCTCTCGATCAACAAACTAAAGCTCATACTTGCGGATAACATGAGGGGGAGTAGGGTCATTACCTCGGGCTGCTTGGGCCTGGGTTAGAGGCACATTGATGGAGGGGGTGGGAGTGACCATCTCAGCATGCTTAGATGCTCCCGATGATGAAGGTCCGGCTGTTGTAGTCTTTTTTCCCATGGTTGAAGTGAGCCAACATGTCCTCAAACTCAAAGTGGTTGGAACACCTCAAACACTCCCCAAACCAAGTAATCCAAGTAAGCAATGGAGATATGCACTAGCAAGAAAACACTGAAATATAGCAATTAGACCTCAAAAATGAGAGTTTCTCTCTCCTCAAGCTCAAGAACTCTTCAATGGAGGTGGTAAGTTGAAAAGAGAGAAAGTGGTGAGGGAATTGTACAAGGAGGCAGTCAAATGGAAGCTTGGAGAGAGCGGAGGCAAATTCCAGCATGGGACTGACCGAAAAACTCCTCATGTGGCCGGATTTTAAGAGTGGAAAATTTGGGGGTTAGGGTTTGAGTGGTGAGGATTTGAGTGATTGGAGAAGAAAAAAGGAGTTTTAATAGGAGAATAAGTAAGAGAGGTGAAAAAAGTGAAGAAAATGGTGAAAATTTGAGTGGGAGAGTGGTGGATTTGAGGGTGGATATGGAGCTTGGAAGAGGTTTTAGAGAGAGAAAGTTGCACGGGCTTTTGGGGATGGTTGAAGAAGGAATAAGGAAAGAGGAAAGAAAGAAGGAGAAAAGAAGGGGTTGTGGACTAACGACGGCTGCCGCCAGGACGACGACCTGTCGTGATAGCAACGGGGTGCCGTCGCCACTCTTTGGCTTCGAGCTCTAAAACCCTGCAGGCCCAGGTGATGGCTATCGTATAGTCAATGGCCTGCCAGTCGCCTGGCTGTTTCAAGCACTCCAAATTTTTTTCATTTTTTTTGGTAACTCCTCCTCCTTATTTAAGTTAAAAGCCAAGATGAAGGTTCAGAGTGCCTCCTAAAAAGCACTCTTTTAAGGTCATGAGGTTGACCGTGAACGGTTTTCAAGAACAAGCGACATCGAGAAGGCCATGGGTGACCTTCTCGTCAATTGGCTCACCGGTAATGTAATGCTTAAGCTGGGATCTGTTTACTTTGAAAGTGCCTGTGGCCTCCATCCCAACTTCAATGGCGCCACATGGGAAGACCTTCTTCACCTTAAAGGGCCCGACCACCTCGAACGGAGTTTGGCGGGGAATAACTTCAATGTTGAGTTAAAAAGGAGGACCAAATCAACAACCTTGAATTCCCTCCAGTGGATATGCTTATCATGCCACCTTTTCATCCTCTCCTTGTAGATTCTTGAATTTTCATAAGCGTCAGAGCAGATCTCCTCAAGCACACTCAATTGAAGTAGCCTCTTTTCTCCCATAGGCTTCAAATCAAAATTAAGAAACTTGATGGCCCAATAGGCTTTGTCTCCAACTCAACGGTAAGGTGGTATGGCTTACCATAAATCAACCTAAATAGTGTAGTGCCAATAGGAGTCTTGAAAGTCATACGGTAAGCCCATAGAGCATCATCGAGCTTGTATGCCTAATCTTTTCTTGGTCTTGCAACCGTTTTCTCCAAAATAATCTTGATTTCTCTATTGGAGGTCTTCACTTGGCCACTCGTTTGAGGATGGTAGCCATAGCCGTATTTGTGATGCACCACGTACTTATTCAATTTTGGCATGTGTTTACTAGTGAGCTAGTTACGACCTTGGTAGATGTGCCGTGAGGCTTTGAGCTTTTAAAGACTAATTTATCAAGTTAGTCTCTCGTTAATTTGTGAGCGACTCTTCCTTTACATCATTTCTTTAGAACTTGCTTTGATTCTTATTCAATATCACATTTCCTATACGCATTTAGGCAATATGATTGAGACATTCTTTGACTTGTCAGCCCAAAAGACCAAATACCCTCCTTTGCTATGCATTATATCCCTTGCTAGCCCCTTTGAGCTTATACCCGTTTTTATTGATTTGAACCTCCTATCATAAACTTTGGACAAATGATTTCCTAAACCTTAAGCCAAGGCTAGAGGACCGTTCCATCCTTATACATCGAGTTTAATTGGGAACTAGTAAGGTGTATTGAGATCTTTTTAGTGGATTTGGTTGTTTGGAGAAGGGATTTGTGTTTTTGTTCTATATAAGAAATCCCTTGTCTTGTTATACAAAGTTTAGAGAAGATTTGAAATTCAAAGTTTGGTATAGATTTCCCTTGGCTAACGCTTTAGAAAAGAAAAAAAAGAAAAGAACAAATGAACAAAAAAAAAGAAAAAAAAAAGGGAAGAGAAAAGAAGAAAAAAAAGGGCAATAATAAAAAAAGAGCATTAGCCTTGTTTGGATTGTAAAAAAATATTTATGCCTTTTAACTCTTTATCTCTTCAAATGCGGATGTATTTTATAGATGAATTGTATTGGTCTAAGGAGAATGTTGTACGAATACATTGGAAACGTTTGCTCTTAGTCTATGACTTCTAGCTCCACATTTCTAAAACATTCATTCCCCTCTTACCTTTACCTATGACCCCATCACAACCTTATAAAATTCCTCATGATTGTCTAATGCATATTGCATTCTAGTGATGGTGAATTTGAGAATCTTATCAAGCTTATGGTAGATTTGACTCTATGGAATGAGAATTGAGGGAACCCTCTTACATTTCAAACACATGAGTGATGAATGCCACATGAATATAGTAAGGTTCTATCAGCATTACTAGCTCCATTTGTTTCATTATGTTAATGTGATTGCAGTTGATGATTTAAGGGGATTGATTCAAATTTGACATTGTGGTATATTAAGTGGTTTTTGAAAATTTCATTCCCTAGTCTATTTGCTAAATGATTTTCACACCTTTTGGGTCACTTTGAATCGCCTTTGCCATTAGGATACTACAAATGCCTATCCTGAGGAGGTTTTTGAATAATTTTTAGTCTTAGTGTTGCTAGGGATAAGCAACAGTTTAAGCATGGGAGAGTTTGATAAGTGCTTAACGTATATACCATTTTAAGGTTATTTTACTATATTTTTAGGAGAATTATGTGTTTTATGCTATAGTTTATATTCCTATTCTCGTTTTATGCTTGGGTATAGTTGTTTA
>NCQV01096813.1:0-13399 GCA_002740545.1 Lophocereus schottii
GGCAATCAATTTGATCTCCAAAGATTTCAAATTTGAGACTGACATTTGTGTTAGCCTCCAAAGTCTGAGACCGAATATTCTTTTGGCTTCTAAGTGAGACCGCATAATGTTTCGGTTTTCAAAATTTGAGACCGAAATTTATATTGGTCTCAAGTGGAGACCGCATAATAATTTTCGGTCTCCAAATTGAAAGTAATTTGATACCACATATTTCGGTCGCTGATTTCGGTCTCCAAACTTAATCGGAGACCGATTTTAATTTCGGTCTCCAAATTCCAGTCTCAATTGGACCGGATTCTTGTAGTGCAGGGCCACCAACAGCATATGGGTACCCACCTGGACAATACCTGCCAGGGGCCCCACCACCACATGGATACCCACCAGGAGCACCACCGCCTCATGGATATCCGCCCGTACACTACCCACCAGGGCCGCCATACCCATCCCAAAGTTATCCTCCAGCAGGATATCCCCCTCAGGGCTATCCTCCAGCGGGGTATCCTAAAGGAGGTACGTGGGCCAAGATTTGCTTTGCTTAAGAAGTTATCAAATTTCAAGTTAGTGAGATTTTCTCATTCTTAAGTGTATTTATCTTAACCTGACTTTTCATTTCATCTTATAATATACTTTGTTGCATCTGAAACCCTATGTAGCATACACTTTGCTATAGACCACGTTCATCCAAGATTCTCCAAAAATAGCCTAGTATGTATAGTTAGGAAATAGTTCCCGGGTTTATGATTCATGTAGAACTTAAATGTGTTGAAATCCCTCAACTTGAACCCAACTCCTTGAAAAATTTTTACTTGTACCCATAAAATTTTAAAACAGATTCACCTGATTTTCACACGTTTACCCATATGAGATAAATGGGTCAAGTTCTGGCCAACTGTTTACTTGCTTACCCATTTAACATTTTTAAGCTAATACATAATTATATATATGTAGGATTAAAATTAAGTTTACATGCCATATCAAGTAGAAACTATCCAAACTTCCCCAATGTATCATAATTCACATTTTTATGCTTATTTATAAGTTTATGTTCGTAATTATTAAATAAAACGGCAAGTGGGTAAATAATAGATAAATATACGAGTTGACCTATTTAACACTTTAATTAAAGGAGCTAAATATATATTTTGTGTTCAAAATCTCAACTTGAACCTAATCGATTTAAAACTTGTATTCAAACCCACTTAAATTGGTCTTGGATTCGGGTCAATAATTGTGTCAAATCAACTTTTTTTTAACTCTACTAATGTGATAGATACAACTCCTTCAGTTGTGTCAATAGCATTTTAGTGTAGAGCTATGACCTTGATTAACCTATTAAGCTTTTTCTTTTTTAATCTTTAGGAGCATCTGGCAGTGGGAAGTACAAACATGGACCCGTTTCTTATGGTGGCAAGTACAGACATGGCAAGTATAAGAAGGTTAAAGGTATGTTTGGAAAGAAGGGGATATTTGGAAAGAAAAGGTTGTTCAAAAAGAAAGGGTTGTTTAAAAAGAATTGGAAGAAATAGAAGAAGTGATTTGGCCATCGTCTTCTTCAGTCTATGGTGAAGCCCTAATGACCAATTGAGGATGCCATTAGTTGTACTGAATCCTAGAAATAATGGTTTCATGTTCCATGTGGTGTTATGTCGTGTCTTTGACTTTTTTGCTTGTTTAAGTTGCATGGCTTTACTTTATCTTCTGTTCAATCATGTATTCAATTAAGTTTAGCATTTGAAATATAAGAGTTTGATACACATAAAGACGTGTATAGTTATCTGATATATAAGAATTTTCATGAAAAGAGTAAAATTTGATTTGACCAATTAAGTTTACTATCAATTTTTTTGAAAAGAAAAATCAACGATAATAGACACCATTCTATTTTGAGCTTGATACACAACAAATCTGCATTCAACTATACCTGTTCATATCTAACGTGAAGATCCTTGCCTGTATATTAAATAATTATAATAGACACCATTCTAATGTCATGCAAGAAATCAAATGGCTAGCTGGCTATATTCCATTCTGTTTTGAGCTTGGAGATTGCATCTCACTCACTCTAACTAGTCTATTGAATGCCTAGAAAAGTAGAATAAAAAATACAGCTAAGATGTCAAGTTTGGATTTTTGGAATATAATAATTGAAACTTTAGGGATGGTAAGGAATCACCTAAATGCTTCGAACTTTAAAGATAATTATTTCAGCTTCATAGGGTCATTTTGTGTATTGATCATTCTACATAAAGGGGATATCGATGAAGAGTGAAGACATTAACCACATCATAAAATTCGATTTGTAAAAGTACAAGTATGCTTCAGGTGTACTGTATGAAAAGAGGATGTCTGTAGAATTAAAAAGCAAAGTCTATTGTATAGCAGTTAGACCTACTGTGTTGTGTGGCTTGGAGCATTGGCCTATCAAA
Source organism: Lophocereus schottii (assembly GCA_002740545.1). Taxonomy (NCBI): domain Eukaryota; kingdom Viridiplantae; phylum Streptophyta; class Magnoliopsida; order Caryophyllales; family Cactaceae; genus Lophocereus; species Lophocereus schottii. Next base: position 2,427 of record NCQV01096813.1, read on the forward strand.
AAGATGCATGTTCAAAGGTTGATAGTAACAGAGATGAGGATGATTGGATGGAAGTGTGGCTATACGAGGGTGGATAAAATTAGAAATGAAGTAATTAGAGACATAGTTAAAGTGACTCCCATCGAGAGTAAAATGAGGGAAACTATCAGATGACTAGAAAGAGTGAGGATGCTCCACTAACGAGGAGTGAAGATGCTCCAGTGAGGAAATATGAGAATATTAACATCCCAAAAGGTAAAAAAGGTAGGGACGACCAAAGAAGAGCTTGAACAAGGTGATTAGAGAGGACTTGAAAGTTGTAGGGTTGACAGAAGATATGGTTTAGGATAGGGGACTATGGTGGGATAGGGTGAAGGTCCTAGATCACAGAGAGATGGTCTTGTAGTTGTCATTCAGTTGCTGTGGGATAGATTTAGTTGTAGTGTGTTTTGTTTTTTCTTTTTCTGTTGTCATGTTTGTATGCAAGTAATACATACATCTGAAAAGAGACATTATTTACCTACCTCCGTTTGTTAAGGTGTAGTACTTTCCTATACTATGTTGTATTTACATTTTACATAGTTCTTGTCACCTATTTTATTAGCATTTCTTAGCTCTTCCCCTGCGATCTATCTTTAGTTTTTTTCTATAAAATGTTTTCACAAAATCCTTTTTCTGTAAAATATTCTCACAAAATCATTTTCTTCTGATCTTTTGAAATCAACCTCTCCACAGGCAGGTATTCATGTAGAGGTAAAGTTGCATATATATAGATCTTCCTATATCTCACAAAAGCGGGGCTTACACTAGGAGGTGTTGTTGGTGTTGTTGTAGGGTCATTTTGTGCATCTTTCAGGCAATTCCAAATGATATTGCCTATAAACAGCATAAATATATGAAATTTAAAGTGTCTAGATTTATTTTCATGTTCATATTGCTTGAAAACTACAACCTAGAATGATCCTTATACTACAGAAAATAAATACCCTTAAAGTAGTTTAGATCCCTTGAAGCAATTTTTTATGATCAGATCATTGATTTTCACCACCCTGAAATTCGCATTGTTATATTCCAAAATCCTAAAACCCCTTGAAAGTTAAAACTATTTGGTTGTTCCCTTATTATCTTAATTTATTACCTACCACATCTGCTTCACTGGTAATAAAACTTATTTGAACTTTTGGATTCAGAAATCTGAACTTTGAAGCGTTTGGAAGTCAGGAATTCGACCTTAAGAAATAAGTTCCAACCCTTCGAACTTTCGACTTTTTTACTCTCATTAATTTGTGTTATGGAAAAGGTAAACCTATCACCCATATTTCAGCTCAACCCTAGTGACTAGTTTTCTAAAGAATGAATTATTAAAAATAAAAATGTCGGGTTCGAATCGCTAGAGCTAATTTTTAGCAAAAAGTTATAAAGGTTGTTACTATATGACAACCACCATAATTTAGAAAATCTAAAGCATACATTTGTCAAAAATTGATCTTAACCGTCGATTTTATTTTTATTTTTAAATAATGAAAAATGTATTACAAAAATCACAAAATTATTCTAAATATTGATAAAATTAATTTGTGCATGGCATTGTCTGGTTGTTCTCCAATTACATATTTTCCGGTAACTAATTTCCTGGCGACATATTTCCGGTGACTAATTTCAAGGTTTCGCAAGAAAATTAGCCTCTGTTCAATTGATTCCGGAAGGTTTGGGCATTCCGGCAAGCCTCCACCATTGTTTCCGCGCGAGAAGCTTACAGCGGTGTACGCGAACATCCTCGTTCCTCACCTGGCTCTCATATTTGCGCCGACATATGGTCATATTCCGACATCCTCTCTCCCATCTACGTCGTCCCTACCATTGTCGGCCCATGTTCTATCCATTATCGTCGGTAGGGATGATGTAGATGTGAGAAGGGATCCTGGAATATGGCCATGTGCTGGCACAAATATAAGAACCTGGTGAGGAACGAGGACGTTGGCACACACCATAGCAAGCTTCTCGCAGGAAACAATGGTGGAGGCTTGCCAAAAACAATGGTAGAGATTTGTCAGAAGGCCCAAACTTTGAACATTTAGCGGAAGAGAGCGATTCATCAAGAGGGTTGTTGTTGGAATCCAATGAAGAGAGACTAATTTTCCAGCGAAACCTTGAAATTAATCGTCAGAAAATATGTTGCCGTGAAATTAGTCACCGGAGAATATGTAAGTGGAGAGCAACTAAACAATGTCATACACAAATTAATTTTATCAATATTTAGACATATTTGTGATTTTTATAATATATTTTTTATTTTTAAAAAAATAAAATCAACAGTTAAGAACAATTTGTGACAAATATACACTCTAAATTTTCTAAATTATGATGATTGTCATATAGTGACAACCACGATAACTGTACTGCAATTTTTAAGGTTGAATTACTAGTTACAAACTGGGCAGGTCATATTATCAAAATGCAAAATTCTTAAAATATGTCGTTCAAAAAGTTATTAATTCTCTCATTTAATAAAACTTTTAACACTGGTGCCACGGCAATAATTTGAATTTGAAATTCTTTTTCATTACCCATGTGACTTGAAAACAATCCCGTAAACAAGGCGTCTCATTACAATTCTCCAGTCCGTGGGCCAAATTATTGCGCATTACCACACTGTCCAATTTATGGCCCAAACCAGATCTGGGACTTATGCGGTTCCATGCCATGATGTTCCCCTGTTTGGGATATATATCCTCATAATCTCACTGGCCCTCTAGCCTAAAATTTCATTCCCAATGAAATTAAACAACACCAACCCCCCCCCCCAAAAAGGAATATTATCATTAAACGTTAATAGTTTACCATATTATATCTACAACGTTCATTGGACTCAAGCAAATATAAGTTCCAATGTCAAAATGCAATCTCTGTTAGCAAAAAACTAACTTCATACCCACTTATCGCTTGTCTTATCGTGTATTCTTGCTAAATTTGACGATGAATAGATTATGCTGTTTTGGATTTTTACTACTATATAAAGCTCACGAATAATAATCTATTAGGACTATGGCAGTAGATTAACTTTTCAATTTAGGACATACTTCAAGGCCTCCTAGATAGTCGGATTTTTTATTTTTCATGTTGACATAATTGGTTTCATTTTTTTGAGCAGGATACTTTTATTTCCATTTGCCCTTTTTTTTTTTTGAAAAAAAGTACACGCTCATTTACCATGATTGCATTATCGTAAGAGATCATTGCTCCTCTCCCATGTTATAAAGGTAATACCTAATTGAATGTGAGAAACATTGTAAGATATTATTGCAAATAACTACCTTATAATTATAATTGTCACAAACTTTGGAATCATGATTGCATCATAAGTTTGATTGTCTTACTTTACATTCAACAAAACATTAAAAAAAAATGTTTATAAAAAGGTGGTTCACTCCCTTGAAAGGTTGTTAAAAATGCAACATCATAAAGTCACCTGCGTCTCTATTAACTATTTTTGTTTGCTGTAAAGAAAAAAAAAAGTTTTTCCTTATAAGAGTAAACTTGGGATTTATATTTGACAAATAAAGTCAAAATATGACTTATTCTTTGATTCTCCAACTCTACAACGAGTTGAACACAGTTAAGTCTACCCACCTACGTACACAATGCTCATCATTTGAGCAAATAATGTGTCACTTTCTCCCAAAAGTCAAAATATCAAATTATCTCGTAGAGTAGCACATAAGATGCATACAAAAGATAAGTAATCGATCCCCAAAGTTAGTAGGCCTCGTCCCGCCAACCCCCCCCCGGGGTTAGGTACGGTGGAGTGTAACGTAGATGTGACAATATTACTTTAAGTGCAAACATCCAAATTTGAAAAAATAATTGAGAACCTCAATCCCAATCTACCTTGATGAATACCTAAATATTTGTCTACTGTTACATAACTAGTGTCCAACATCAATAAATAAGTGCAAGTAGGTGTTCTTTTGTAATTTAAATGGACTACTCCACCCATTATCAATTGTTTTTGCGTTGGAACCTCAACTGAACTATAACAATAGTATTATAGTCGTTCGTCCTATGCCTTAACAAAGCTCATCTACCGGTTGTGTGCCCCTGGTTTTGCTCTGGAGTTGAGTTTTCCTCTTGGCAAAGAGGCTTGAGCTAGCTTGAAGTTAATTGTGTAACAAGCGCACCAAATGTGCCCAAGTCATTGGAAAGGGCTACCTAAGAAGAGGGTTACATCTGTAATATAGTGAAATCATCTTACAAAGAGAGAAAAGAGTCTAGCTACCTAATTGTCAGGGTGAAGCCGTTGAGGACGACAATTAGCGGAGCATGATGGTTGTTACATAACTGTTAAATTTTATATATCAATTGGGCCATAAACGAAGAGTCATGTATATAAGTTCAAATAACGTTCTAACCCAAAACTAATTAACAATAGGTGGAGTAACTCACAAGCTTATATACATACTGATACTCTTTAATTTTATCAATGCAGAAAAACATCCACTATCACGTTCTTTCATTTTACCAATGTGAGACAATACTTACTTTAATACTCCAACAATAACCATTGTCCTGCATCGACAAATAAGTACAAAGAGGTGCTAGTTTATAGCTTAAATGGACTATTCTACCCATTGTCAATTGGTTTGGGTTAGAACTTCATTTAGGCTATCACATCTAGTTATCTGAAAACAACTAATCTGAATTGGATTAGAAATTGAAAATGATGCAAATTAAATTAAGTCCAATATAAACTTTTTACTACAAATTTATTTTTCTTTACAAGACAAACTTATTGAAATGAACATCCATTAGCTGAAAATCAATCTGAACTAAATATGACCGCATCCAAAGTTTAACCAAACCAAATATTATCAATGTGCTATCAGACACACCAAAATCAATCCCACTTCAAAGCCAAAGTAAATGACCTATTTATGAGGTCTACAAAACTTTGGTTGTATGATCCATTTCTTATTGCGACTGGCCCACCGCTAGCATTGTCACTGGCTGGGAATTAAGTAGTAAAAAAATGGTGGGATGACAATTGGCCCTTCTAGGGAATGCGCATCCTTGCGATGACGCAATGCGTAGAAAGATCTCGTCCCTTCCAAGAAGCACACGCCGAAGTTCGTCTGCTTCCTCAACTTGCATAAAATAATGATCTCCTTTATTGGGCTTTCTAGGTTTGGAGCTTATGCATTTCGGGCCCATAACTTTATGTCGTTTGAATACTGCAACTCGTATACTTATTGTCATCCACTATCATTGCGTAAGAATTTGTCATATATGTGCATAAACATAAAGTAGGTAATAAGTCACTTATAATATACAGAGAATTGCAGATATAATACTGTACAATTTCCATAAAAAAATGATGTACATAACAAGTCATATATGATATGCACAAAATATGCATATAATATACAACTGTGTCATATGTAAAATTGAATTCCTGTATCCTACAAATGAGCTAGAAAAATGACTGATTTAAGAATTCTACATGTTGCTAGGCAAACTACTAGTATTTTACCAACTAAGCAGTAGGCGGCTTCTTGCAACTTGATTACAATATTATTTATTGAAACTTTGCTGAGGAAAATTTTATTCTTTTTGAAGGTAGATCCGGAGAAATTTCTGTCAAATTGACATTTTCAAATTGAGTTTAAGGATTTTTTTTCTATCTTGTATATTTCTAAATTAATGTGATAAATAGTCTAAAATTAAGAATCGTTACAGCCCACAACAAGGTACCAAATCGAGCATGTTACTAGGCACAAATGATGTCTCAAGAAATTATATGCACTTTTCACGACAATTGAGAAAGCGTATACTAATAACTTTGTTAGCTAAGATTATAATAAAGTAACGTACATCTCCATTAAAACGAAAATCTCTAAATTGTGCTATGGTTTATTTCAACTCAGTGGTTACAGATTTGAAGTAAATAGTTTTCATTCCAGATTAAATGGAACCAATTCTTTTTCCTATTTAAGAATAAAAGTGTCACCACAATTGAACCCTCACAAATGAGAACTTTGAAACTATGTACGAAGTTGGATTGGACATCCCAATTCCCAAGATATCAATTGTTTCAAAAATAAAATATTATGCGCCATTTTGTCACCGAATGAGAATTCTAAATCATATGAGTGTTTACTTCATTTCTTCTAACCAGTTTCTTGAATATTATAAATGAGATATTAGAATTTATATCAAATGACTACACAAATTAGAACATATAGTATCCACTGGGTGGATCACGGGCCAGGTCGGGGCAATCTGCCCCATTAAACCGAGGGTCGGTAGGTCGAAGCTCGTTGAATCGCACCACCTTTTTTAGTAGATAGGGTGGGAGGTTTAAATGGATTAACCATTATAATTACATCATAACATTATTGAAATTTGTTTAGATTGAAGTCCGCTCCATCCTGTAAGATTAAGCGGGGCAAGTTGGTCCATCCTATAACTCGTTCAATGCGAGTTTGAGCCATATTTGATGCTGGACGGATATGGGTGAGCCTGGGTTGAAGTAGCCCATATCCTAACTCTAGACTATCCACTCTGTAACAGTCGTTTGATTTCTTCCTTTTCTCCAAATTAAAGGGCCCTACGAAGGAAGAAACTGGAAGGAAAAACAAAACAAAAACACGCAAAAAGGCAACTTATCTGCTTTAGAGGGGTCAATTTCAAAGGACGACACGAAAACATATTAACTATTTGGGATTAGATTTAAGTACAGTTTTCATCTTTGGGTACAGCTCGATCGGAAAAATGGCAATATAGAGAAATAATAGAATTTTAACGTGCTTAGTTATTGTCTTCACCTATGTATATTTCAATTAGTCAATGACAGCTAAATTCTCCATGTATTATAAGCACAACATCTTTATTATCTTCTATAAAACGGTTTTAATATTAAAATATAAATTCACATGTACACCTACTGATATAATTAGGAACTAATAAATAAATAAATAAATACAAGATTAATTAAAGCACTTATGTTGTAGATGGACCACATAGTCAAAACATTCAGTTTAGTACTCTATGCTCTTTTTGTGGGTAAATGCACAATTCTTACTGCTTGTCACTCTTTTTCACTCTTCAAAATACAGACCACTCATCCCCGCTCCCACTTATTTCTTCCCACTCCATTCTAGTACTACTTTCCACATTTTGAAATCGTGTTTAATTTATGTAATTATGTATACGAATATTATAATTATTATTAATCAAACATTCGTTATTTTTGTCTATTGAAGAATTGTTTTTGCATATTATCAGTGTCAAAAATTGGAGATGTATTTTTTTTTTATGGAAGAAATAGTTTATACTTTTTGCGTTGCATATTCAATATTCGATATTCAATATTTATGATACAAATTGCAGATGTATTTTTTTTGTATGCTGAAGATGTATTTTTTGTATTGTTAATTAAAAATCCGTTATTCAGCCTAGAAATCGCAGATGTATTTTTTTTTTGTGTGTATTGAAAAATTATTTTCTATTTTTTGGATTGTTAACCAAATATTCGTCATCCGTGACAACTTAAATATGTACTTTTTTGGATATTGAAGGAATATTTTTTTTTTTGGTACGATGTTAACCAAACAATCGTTATTTGTGCCAAAAATTGCAAATGCATTATTGTTTTTGTACATTAAAGAATTATTTTTATTTGTTGGATATCAACCAAATATTCCTTGTTCGTGACAAAAATTACAAATTTTTTTATTTTTTCTGGATATTGAAGAAATATTTTTAATTTTTTGCGATGCTAGCCAAATATTTATTATTCGTCACAAAAATTGCAAACTTATTTTTTTGTTCTGTATATTGAAGGAATATTTTTTTTTGGTGCTATGTTAACCAAATATTTGTTATTCGTGACACAAGTTGTAGATATATTATTCGTTTGTATATTGAATAATTATTTTTGATTTTTTGTAACAGTAACCAAATATTCATTATTCATGACAAAAATTGCAAATGTTTTTTTTTTGGGGTATATTGAAGGAATATGTTTTTAGGTGCGATGTTACCTAAATATTCGTTATTCGTGATACAAATTGCAGATATATTATTCTTTTTATATATTGAAGACTTATTTTTATTTTTTGTAGTGTTAACCAAATATTCGTTATTCATGATAGAAGTTATTGATGTATTATTATTATTATTATTATTATTATTATTATTATTATTATTATTATTATTATTATTATGTTTGTATATATATAGAAGAAATGTTTTTAATTTTTGCTACGTTAACCAAAGATTCGTAATTTGTCTAACAAATTGTAGATGTATTACAAGATTTATGCAGGTGATATTGTCAAGGTGTACATGTTTTTTCAATATCATGTCGAATAAGATTCCCATATTTCATTAGCTAGTTGAGTCCTAAATTGTATCATGAAATTTTTGGCATCCACGTCAAACAATGTATCAGGGTGTCCTCCTTCGATAGACGGCAACCTTGGCGATCTTTGTAATGCCATTTTGCTGGAGATGAATAAAATTATGGAACATGCAAACTGCAGTAATTATTTGAATATGTTTTTCTAATGCCATTTGAGGCATCCTGTCATCTAATATCTTCCATGTGGCTTTTATCTCTCCAAATGTCCATTCTACTGTTCCCCCAAACAAGAATGACGATAGTTGAACTCCACTTTCATCCCTCGTATCCCAACACCACTGTGATGACCTCCTGTGAAATCAGGAATATAGTACCGAACACGGCTCTCTTTATAAGAAGCTAAGTACCTAATGATATTTAGATAAGCTGAATCCACTAAATAATAATTTCCTGAGCATATATGGATAAAAAAGCAGAATATGATGACTACAGCTTTGGAGGTAATATTATACACAAAGTACAACAACTAAGGGGGGTACCGGGAGATAGATGAGGGAAGTCAAACTTAGGTTGAGCTGTGCTGTCTTGTAATATAGGTGGATCGTGGGAACTCCCATCTCAATCGGCATTAACATATGTAACCATGCCATCAAATGAAACGATCACAAAAGCATTCCAAGTCTTTTATTTTTTACGGTTTCGATAACGTTGACCAATGTCATCTGCAATTATACATTGAATATGGATCCCACCTAATGTTCCAATAAATTCCTACAAAAAATTTAAAAATTTTTGTTCAACTTATAAAAAGTTGATGATGATAGCCATTATATACATTTCATTGATCTTAACAAAGTACCCTAAAAAACGCTAGAAGAACCTCGACTTTTCGGCAATTTCAGGAGGCACTTGATGTTGACTTTGATATGGCCTAACATTATCAATAGATAATTTCACTAAAGCTTGCAAGACTTGATTATGATACTTGCTCATAGTTGATGGAGAATTCAAGAATCGAATTTCAACATCACGATTCCTTGCCCCTCTTGCCAAAATATATAAGTGTTATTGCAACTATTTCGGCTACTTTAAGAAAACGCCCTACTTTTCCCACCTATCATCTTTGGTAATCTTTGGTGTGGACTTGGAGCTTGTTGTGAACTACTTTGTTCTAGTGTATACAGGAGAAGAGTGTCGACGGCACGTTTTCATTGTCATCCATTCTACATCACATAGAATCATAAAAGACTTAGATGAAAAGGCAAGCAACTTTTGAATTGTGCAAACACAACTGATATTTCACAATTACTTGTTATAAATCAACAATATCGTTCATACACATATGAGCACTAGAACTCCATTGTAGTCAACATAAACATACAATAGAACTGAAAATTCAAACCAACATAATATTAGGGGACACAAACCCACTCCATAAACCACAAAACGAAACTGGAATTGAATAAACATTGTCCATACACAATCCCACAACTATCAAGTTGCTTAAAAGGAAAAACATCTCCAAACCCTATAACTTTTAAGTATCTGCACACATCATCATTGTCAAATGTTATAAAGTAATATGCATCCTTCTCACGTTTAATGTACTCCATCACATTGAATAAGAAATCTAGTGCCTTGACTGCCTTCGTAGCAACCCCAGGATACTCCCTTAGCTTTGTCAGAACCTGCTGGTAAGTAGATGGTTAGGGTTGGGCTCTACCCGCCTCTCTAATGCAAAGCACATGAAGGGCATTCTGAACCTGTGCATCCCTCTCTGACGAGTCAAGTAATTCTTGCCTTTGCCGCTTGCTATCACCTAAACTTCCACCTTCACCTCTACGCTTTCAAGAGCTAGTATGAACACTTGTAGGAGGAAATTGACTTTCCGCTACAACAATGAATTTTACCGGCTCATTGGAAACATCCTCATTAGCTTCATCACTATCACCCATGTCTTCTTCCAAATCACTTGACACATTGTAGTCTTTTCTATTCGGTTGGCTTCCCGAAGCAACCATCACTGGGGAAAAGCACATTTCACCTGTCACATGCCTACCAAGGAATCACAAATTTCATCTTATCTAAATTTGCAAGAACTCTCTCATAGAAATTTTTAAATTTTCCCCCAAACTTTTGCACACCAATAAAAATAATTTTTATATATAGTACAAAAACAATAATATCATGTGCATTAGTGTGTTCTAAACTGTAATATAATTACATAAGGTACCTGAAGAAACCTAGTTTAAACATCATCAGTCACTTTCACAGCCCAAGTCTTAGAATCAACACCAACACCTACACCTCCTATAAGCCATTCCCAAGTTTTTAATTTCTTCATGTCATTGTAAGTTTCTGATGTGCCCTAATTTTTCAACAATGTTTTTACCACCGGCCATTCAAATTGTGTTGCTCCTTGTGCTTTTTGTTCAATCAACAAGTCCAACAACTTTTCATCCTCCTTATTTGTCCAATTACATGACCTTTTTTTTTGGTGCAGAAGGGTCATAGCATATACATTTCTATTACCATCAACAATCCATGACAAAGTCTACGCTATGCTCCCTTCTGCAAAAAAATGAGGGTGACAAATAATTTAAATACAAATTCACATAATTTTTTTAGTGGGAAC
>NCQV01096833.1:9837-24115 GCA_002740545.1 Lophocereus schottii
CAGGACCATAGGAGATAACTTCACTTGAGCTGTCTAACTTAAAAATGAGAGTGCTGTTGCTTACCTTATTGAATAAAAAAGTCTTTAAAAAATTGGTATCAAATAGTACAAATAATCAAAAACTTGGATCTAAGTCTAACACATGAATCTTTTTATCTCCTCCATCACCGGAAATGAGGGTATCATTTTAAGCTTATTGTGTTAGCATTCTTATTTCATCATATTAATTAAAGTGCACATATTTTTATTTATTTTTAATTTAAGGAAATGGTAAATAATAGCACAACATTAAGGGCATGTTCATTTCGTTAGCCAATTCTCTTTTACCAACCTCAACCAATTTCTGTCGATTTTTGTCAAATTTTACTAACTCTAACAAAAAAATTACAATTCTTTCCAACTTCAACCAACATCGTTGCAGAGTTACGGGCATTTCACTGCCAACCCCTTTAATTTTCTTTGGCAGTTGCTTCTTTTGCTGCTACTGTCCTTGCTGATCATTGCATTTTCTTTCTACTGTGCCGTCCTGTCCATTCGGACTAGGAAACGACTGGACATGGGATGCGGTCTTCTCTTGTTTTTTCTTTTTATGTTCACTTTTCTGAAGTGTTCTTGGGAGATATTTTCAGGCCCTTACAAAGGTGGACATGGGATGCGGCCTTCTTGTAAAAAATTCTGTTGAGATATTAGTGGTGTTGGTCTTCACAAAAAGATACATATTGTTTCCTATATCACACTGCATATGAACTTCAAATTTCCCCTGTCAGTAGAATGAGGTGTGCTACCACTGAGCCCTTGACTCCACAGTTGCCAACTGACTAAAATGTGAATGATTTTCCTATCTTTTGATGTGGTTTGCTAGATTTGGTGGCTTTCTTTGAATAAGAGGGTTCTTGAAATTCTGTGTCTCTTAAAATTACTTGTGTACGTGGGCCAACGTCTCTAGATCTGTTTATGTCTAGCTCATTGTACTAGTTATTTGAAGTTTCATCTTTTTGCAATGATGCAGTTCCTCCATATCACATTAGTTCATGGAATTTAAGATAATGTTGGTTTCAATCTTGGGATTTGCTTGTGAATCCTATCTACGTAAACCTTCATGCATGCCTTTACATAAGAGGGGAAAAAAATTGTGCATTTAATTGCTCACACTAGCACATTATTTTTCCAGAAGAAGGGGCAGTATCATCAGATGAGGAATGTAGTGAAGAGTTAGATGTAAAGGACCTACAGCAGAAGGATGAAGAGCGGGATCTAAAGGATCAGTTGCTACGTAGATTTGGGAGTCATATAAGCAGCCTTAGGCTTGAATTTTCCAAGAAAAAGAAGAAGGGGAAACTACCAAAGGAAGCAACACGAACCCTTTCCGAGTGGTGGCGTGCGCACTGTAAATGGCCTTATCCAACTGTGAGTACCTTGTCCGAGTCGAGTGTCGTTCCATATAATTCAAATTAGATAGTCTACTGCCGGTCAGTTTTTATAGGTATGAATGTGTGATTGAACTTTGGGGTCTTTGGTGATTAGCCCCGTCATGTAGACCACCAAGTTCAAGATGTTGACATTGTAGGCTATCATCGCTTCGTCTTCGACAAGATTCCTGATTTAACTTCGTAACTTCACTAGCTACGTAGGTCTTCCAAGAATGACGATGGGTTTCATAAAATGTAGGAGTATATCAGACGAAATGAACATATCCTTTGTGGGTTTACTAGTTGTACTCTTATCTAAACATGGACATCCTTCAGCATGTAGGTGGTTTTTTCATGCTTGCTTGTTTTGATTGCTCTGCAGGAAGCAGATAAAATTGCTCTAGCTGAAACAACGGCGCTTGATCAAAGGCAAATCAACAATTGGTTCATTAACCAACGTAAGCGTCATTGGAAGCCATCAGAGGACCTGCAATTGGCTCTCATGGATAATCTTTCCAGACAGTGCTTCACAAATGATACTTAAGGATGAATATATTTATTCATACACCACTTATTATTTCTGGCCGTTCATGTATATCCGCAATCGTTGATTCCGCAATATGGAAGACCTTTGTAGATTGACCCTGTGGAGGATGGCAAAAGATGAGGCCAAAGAGCTTGCTCTCGCACTTGTATTATCATAAGGATTCAAAATGCGATTTCGATCGCGGTGGCGGTTTTGGTTCCTATGGAATAATCGTCTAATACGGAAATCGCGTTTTATATCACGGCGAAAACACGGTTCGGCCAACTTAAAAACCTTTATAATGTGACCGTTTTGTCGCGGATCAACCACATTTTGAATCTGTGATTAATGTCATCATTGGGTTGTAAAAAAACCAACCATGCACTGGTGTATCTGCATAAAAGGAAAAGCCAATTTCGCAATCAGACACCATGGTCATCCACAGTTTTCACCTGTAAGACTGACTTCTCTTGGTATATACTATATATGAAGTTGCATGAATCACATGGAAATTAAACATGCAAACGCCTTGTACCAACAGAGACAGTGTACTATACAAAATGACATGGATGTTAATTTTGAACTGTTATTTCTATACCCATGAGATGTATGAGAAATCTTCTGAGTTTTATTTGTAGTAATTTTTATGAGTTTTTATTAATTGGACATTTTTTGGGGCAGGGGGGGACAAGAAAATCTTTCATATTTAATCGATCTTGATTTATAATAAATGAAATTATGTCTATTTTCTTATTTTTGAAATGACATTAATTATAACATTCATTTAAATGATTAACTTTTTTTATAAAATAATTATTGATTATTTTTAAAAATTTGTAAGAATGATTTGTCAAAATATTAGGAGTGCTGAGTCGGATCCGCCCAGTAAATTGGTGTAGACTGGACCACATTATGCTCGGTTGTCAAATAGCCCAAACGGTGCAAGGAAGCAAAATGGCCATCTATGAGATTACTATTTCTCTCTCAAGTCTGTGTTGTATCTGTTGGAAGAGAGCGTATCGGATAAGCCCAAAAAGCATGGCAGCACCAACAGTACTGCATCGTTGCTCTTCTTCTATCTCCTCGCCGGCGACACGACAACTCCGGCGCCGGAGCTTCCATGTCCGGTTCTCCGATGATCGGCAGGCGCTCTTTAGCCGCATTGCTCCCGTCTACGATAACGTACGCACCTTCACCTTTGTTCTTCGTGTTCTTCTTTTCTGTTTGATTAATTGTTGCAATTTTTACTTCTGAGAATTCGAATTGACTCTTTGTTGGATGGGGATTGGGTACCGAAACTGAAAACTTGGGGAAAAACGAAGTTGAATGATGTGCTGAGCTTAGGGCAGCATCGTGTTTGGAAGCGCATGGCTGTTTCCTGGAGCGGGTATTCCTCTCAATTTTTCTCTTTCCACATTGAATTTACTCTAGTTTATTTGAAGTATACAATGGTGTAATTCCGTCGATTATTGAGCAAAATGAAGGAGGATCAGAGTGATTTGGTTTAAAATTTGATTGATTTTTGCGTGTGAAAATTGGAGATGTAGAGCGAAGAAAGGGGATAGAGTGCTGGACATTTGCTGCGGGAGTGGGGATTTGGCGTTTCTCTTATCCGAAAAGGTCGGCTTTGATGGACAGGTACATTGGTAGTAGTAGATATTCATGCGATCTTTTCAAAGTTTGTTGAGAAAGAGTGATTTTGAGTAGTATAAAAGTTTGTTGAATGGAACCAAATATGAAGCTATCCAGAGTGATCATGTTCTTCAATTCTGCCAATACTTAAATGCTTGAGAAATTTTAAATGTAGATGTTGGAAGTGCTTGTAGTTTTTGATCGAGATGATGGTGATCATAAGATGGAATCTCTTTGTGTGCAGGTGATTGGGCTCGATTTTTCGAGGAAGCAATTACTGGTTGCTTCATCTAAGCAGGAACAAAGATCAAACCCTTGTTACAAGAACATAGAGTGAGCACTGGTAATTCTTAGGGCTGGTGATAATGTGTTATGTGTATTTTCTCAAGTTTTATTTGGTATGATTTTTTATTTGTTGTAATTGTTACATAGAAGTAAGAAAGGGAAAAGAAAGGAAAAGGTTTGTTAAATTCGTTTAGAAAATACTATGTTAGGTGGCTCGAAGGTGATGCACTGAATTTACCATTTCCTGATGGTCATTTCAATGCCATAACTTTGAGTTATGGATTGCGGAATGTAGTAGATAGAGATAGAGCTGTGGAGGAGATGCTTCGAGTTCTGAGACCAGGTTCTTTAATGTCTTCCACCTTTCTATGCAGGTTATCTATAATGATGGAATAAATTTTGCTTTTTGGTTATTATATTCAAATTATGTCTAAATGGTGAATTATTTTTTATCAGGATGCAAGGCATCTGTCCTTGATTTCAATAAAAGCATGCAACCAATTACCGCTTTATTTCAGGTATCACTCTTTAGGGGTTAGTTGTCTAACATACACGATATTTATGTTATGCTGTAGACAGAATACATTGTGGTTTTCAGGTGTAGATTCATATTTAATTTGGTCTATTATTTTGTAGTCTGTATGATTTTTGTGCTTTAGGTTCTAGACCACAAGCTTGGGTTTTTAAGTAAGAAATGAAATGTCACAAAAACCAGCTAGCATTTGTGAACTAAACGTGAGATTTGAGTTGCATGATGTGTTTTTCCATTCCTTTAAGTTGTAACATGTCAGCTGCTTTCACTATAGCTATAGATGGGAGAAGGTTAAATATATACGTTTTGTTTTCTTTTTATAGGAATGGATGATAGACAATGTGGTTGTCCCAGCCGCTACTCAGTATGGTCTGGCTGAGGAGTATAAATATCTCAAGAGCTCAATCCAGGAATACCTTACTGGTAAGTAGTTAACTCACTTCACAATTGGAGACTAATTTGGTTGTGTCCCACTATTTTCCTCGTCCATTCTGGATAGTACTTTTTTTGTAGCATTTTGTTGGCATATAGCTCACGTTTGTCTTTGAGGCATTTGTTCTTTAAATATTCTTATTGATCTTCCATGTGCTACTTAAGAATGGACAAATAAAGGCACATTTGATATCAAATTATAGACGCACCTCTTTAATGAGGGCCGTCTTAATGTTGTACGACACTCCTTGAATCTGGGGGGATGCTTTGCTGAATAACATTCAAAGTTTCAAACTGAAATGTTGACTGGCTCTGTGGAAGCTTGCAGCTAATTTTCTCTTTCAGATCCTCAGAAATGTCACTTATTGTGCAGGTAAGGAGCTCGAGCAGCTAGCTCTGTTGGCTGGGTTTTCTGATGCCAAGTTTTATGAGATTGCTGGTGGCCTGATGGGAAATTTGGTGGCTAGGCGCTAACTGGCTCTGTGCTTGGTGCTTTTCCCCATAGATTATGAGCAAGGACTTGTATGATTGACATGCATTGTTTAGGATAGGATATATATTTTTCCTAGATTTCATGGCTCTGTAATCTATATCACCTTATATATCTTCTGTTATTCCAATGCAAATGACTTCTGGTATATTTTCATCTCTATTCATTCTTCTCTTCGGTATTGGCATTGTTTTGGCATGCTCTTATATCTGCAAGACTAGAATAATGCCAGCTGTGAATAGAACTTTAATATCTTACAGGGCGCCAAAAATGGCAATATTGATATGGCTTTTAGCCTCTCGAAAAGTCCTAGTCAATCCAAAATCAGCTATTTTTGGTCGAAGTCTTGGATCTAGCAAAATATTGCTCATTTTGATGTCTATGTGCATGATTCTTCCTTACCTTTTCTCATGAAGGTAAACCAAACCTTCAGCAGTGTCAATCATTATGTCTTATCTTTTCTCCGAGTTTAGTCTTCTAGCTAGCATTGGATCTGGTGCATGTTTCATTGGAAAACTTACAGTGTACTGCAGAGTTGAAAATATATTGAGTTTTATTAGATGATGTAAGAAGGAGAATCACGGTGAGTCCCAAAGATGAAGCGATCTAGACTCTTGTTTCGCATAACTTTGTTGTGGAAATCTGCTGCTCTGTCCATGTTGTTGGTGAATAATCTTTTGACAGCAATGTCTCTTCCATCTGCGAGGAATCCCTGGAGAGGAATAAGCAGATACGCAATTCAAATATTTACAGAACAAGACAGGGCAATGCTTCTGAAGCAACCAGTGAGAGGTTGAAGATCCACGAGAAGATTTGAAAAAGGCCCATGTAATAGCTATTCGCCAAACATTGTCACTGTTCTGGCTTTGCTAATTACCCAATTCCTATCCGCATGTCAAACACCCCTTGCAATTGCGAAAGAGGTGTGTTCATCTCTTGACAAAGAAAGAGGTGTGTTCATCTCTTGACAAAGAAAGAGGTGTGTTCATCTCCTAAAGCATTCCAACAGATCTTGTTTCTTTGATTTCCGTACATGCCCAAGTCCAAAGGTCAAAAGATATTGTTTGAAATGCAGTGTGGCTTCTCGATCTTGCTTAATGCAATCTGGACCCTTATCCTCCGGCATGTGATGAGGGATCCCATAACCTAAGATTGGAGATTGAGCCAGGGGTTGTATTTCTATTAAGTGCAAATATTCAGAAGATGGGTATGGTGATCAATAGTGTGCTCAGGACAAAGGGAAGCAGCATATGACAGGTAATTTATACACTATCAAAATATGAAGTAAACTTAGGAGTTACTGTGCTTTCAGTGTCATGACAGTTAATTTGTGATACATTATCAGTAGAGAAATGTTACTCTGATGCCAGGATTCGGTGAACAAGAGTTTAAACATTTACAGGACAAGACACAGGGCATTGCTTCTGAAGCAAAATGAGGCAGCTCCTTTTATAGCATTTTTCATGAACAAGGTTCACTTGTAGAGTCAATGTGTTCATAGCATGATGAAGGCAGAGATGAGGAAAGTCTGATGGTGGATACTTGATCTTCATGGAACTTCTATCTTGTCTATTGTGCCAAATTCTCCTTGCCCGAGTTATCTGTTTTTGGAGACGATCCTGTGGCTTTTTTAAGTGTTTAGTACTCAAATCCATGCTACTATTTATGATGAAGGATCTGCACTGATTTCTCAGTGCAATTTGATGCTGTAGGGAAGGCAGCAACCGTGAGAATGGTGAGGACATCCAGATTATTTATGTTCAATGCAGCCATAATATATTCTTATCATATCGTCATTACTATTGTATACCTCTTCTCTTCTTCCGTATCATTCTTCGCTTCCAGGAATACACTCCAATGGTCGAGCTCTCCCTGCTGCCAGAAGACTGAGGGAGCTGACAGTGTTGACTACATATGCCAGTTATAGTCGCTCAGGAATGATGAAACAATTGGAAGTCTGAAGTTTTCCCATTAAAAATCTTCGGACACCCAGCAAGCTATTTAATTTCTCTGTTCAAGAACTAGAAATGCTTAATCCTTGCGGGTTTTATTGCCACAAACGGCTGAGTCAGTTGGCCCCAAGTGTTCCTCATAGAAATCATGGCTCTCACCTCTTGCAAAACATCCATTCAGGTATATGCGGCCCCTGGTTGAGGGGAAGCACTGAGGAAGACCGATCCATGCTTGAGCATGAGACAAATGCACAATACACAGCCAAAAGAAGAGAGGTCTCCAAAGCATTGCCATAACTGGTGTAACAAGCTGAGCCTGAGACTTATTCCCGACACCCGAATATACGTGGTTGGTTGCTGTTGTTTCTCATTTGTCACGAAATTTGTGAGGCAAGGAGCTGAATTCTGCTGCACCTGAGTCCGCAGATGAATCTGACTGTCGAGATTGTGGGGCCAGCCATCTACATTTTCACGCAGAACAAAGCAGCTACAGAGGGAAGATAATTTTTCAGGCAAGGTAAAGAACCTGGTGATGTTATCTTCATATTTGAAGTATTTTTGGCTGCTTTCTCTTCCATCTGTTGATTTATTTGAAGGAGCAAATCATAAAGCAGGGTCAACAGAGGATGTTATGTCATGATGCTTTTCCGTTTCTTTTGTGTTTGAAGTTAAAAAGTGTGTACTTAGTCTAAAGCCTGAAGCTCAATCTTCTTCAGCCTTCGAGTCCTTGTAGAAACTAGAAAGTAGTGATGGCTTATTGACAACTTTGGATCATTTTCATGATTGAGTAACGAGATCATGCTTTCACGGCAGAACAGGTCTATTTTTCAAGGGAACTGCGACGCCCTTACTCGCATGGCACATTGTTTGTGGTGCTGCATAGCCAGAAATCAAAGGTGTAAGCTCTCTCCCATATTCTAGTTTTTCCCCTCTCCCCAATTTTAATTGCTGACCTGGGTTGTCTCATATGGGCACATTGGTGTTGGGGTGATAATGAGATACTCGCTATTCCGTACTTTGTGATATTCTTTTAGCCAAAATTAAAAAATACAAAAATTAAGTGCCCGTATTTCCATTTTACATGAATGACCCAAAAAAAAAGTATATTAATGCAGATAACTTACCTTTGTGCTGAATTCGTAGTTGAAAACGAATTAAGAAGAAGAGCAGTATTTTCTGCTTGACTGCTTCCATTTCCGTAAGTGTCAGCGTACTTTGGGCTAATGATATTTTGTTGTCATTGACTATGAGGTCTCCGTCCAGCGTATAGGGTATGAAGTATGAACCCTGTCTAATGCCAAGCTAAAGCTATAAAGCCAACTTGTTTGCCCTTTGGGCTTTGACAATTGATACTGGCAAGATTCCTATGGAGTACAAATTGACAAGTTTGAAGCTAAAAAGTGTCATGATGCTTTGACAAAGCTATAAAGCCAAGATGTTATGTCATGATGCTTTTCGGTTTCTTTTGTGTTTGAAGTTAAAAAGTGTGTACCTAGTCTAAAGCCTGAAGCTCAATCTTCTTCAGCCCTCGAGTCCTTGTAGAAACTATAAAGTAGTGATGGCTTATTGACAAGTTTGGATCATTTTCATGATCGAGTAATGAGGTCATGCTTTCACGGCAGAACAGGTCTATTTTTCAAAGGTACTGCGACGCCCTTACTCGGATGGCACGTTGTTTGTGGTGCTGCATAGCCAGAAAAGGAGACTTGTTAAGAAAGAAAGAGACAACAGTTCGAGAAATCCCCCCAAACACCCCCCCCCAAAAAAACCAAAAAACAAGGCTCCTCTTAATAAGAACAGTAGTGAAAGATATATTAAGAACTCATGTTTAACGGTTACTAAAGTGACAGAAAATGACCAACTGGAACCCTAATGTCCATTGTGAACAATTCCAAACTCATTCATGTGAAACACTTTGAGGATTAAAGAACAAAATAACCTTTTACATAAAAATTTAAGCTTAAAAACTATTGAATTTGAGCTAGAACTTGATGAAGGAATATATGGGGATACAGATATGTTACAATCATTAAAATATTTATGTAAAAACAAAAATAACTGTTTATTTTTTGAAGAAAAAATAATAATTATAATCCACCGATTTATAAAAATCTATTTAAGTATTTAAAATTTTTAGCAAAATGGAAAAACCGGAAATACCTAAACTCAAAATAATAACTCAAACAAATTGTGAATGTATTCTCAACTTATATAAACTTTCTCGAAAAAAGACATATTACAAAAAGAAAGATTTTATATACAAAAATTGAACAACTAACAAAAAATAATGTCGCTAAAGAAATAATTTGGTTAAATGAAGACGGACTTGACCTCTTATTCTATGAAGAAGAAAGAAGAACGTATTTAGAAATTTGTGAAAATATAGACAACAATGATGATAATAATTTAGATCAATTTGATACAGAATTTTGGTTTAATGATGAAGATTAATAAACAATGAGCTTTCCATAACTAGAAAACGAACTAAAGGCTGTAAAAGAAGAAATTAGAGAAATAATAACTCTATTAAACAATTGATAATGCAGATGCAACTTATAAATTTAACTTTTGAAGGAATGTTAAAACCAAAACAAAACAGAGAATATACTCCAATCGAAATTAAAATTCCTGATAAGATTAATCCCAACAGTGATGATGCTAAATATATTGAACGTTATCAAAATAACATTTTGAAAGAACAAGAAGAAGCTACTCAAAAGATTATTGTCGAAAGATGACTACTTAAGGCTAAAGAAAAAGAAGAAGAAGCTGAAAGTAACCAATAATGGGCGAATACAATAAAGCTATTGAAGAATTGTTAAATGACTTTGAAAATCTACAATTAACTGAACTAGTTAAACAGGTTAATATGCAAGCAGGAACACTCACAGGAAATGTAGGAAGTAACAAGCCAAATAATTATGAAACTGGAGGACCATCTAATACTTCTAAGACTGAGCCAAATTACAAGAACAAACATACAGATAACTTTCCAAACAAAAGAAGGCCTCCACTAAGAAAGAGATATATTAATGAAGAATTTAAAATTTAAACAAAAAAAATCAGTACCTGCATGGGGATATTTTTTAAACATAGATTGTGTAATGGACAAACGAGCAGCTTTAGATACTTGGAGAACCTCAACAATATTATCTTTAATGCAAGAACCAACTTATGCAGTGGCAGATAGAGATATTAATGCGATCTATAATTTAATAATTTACTCTTTACAAGGAATTGTATTAAATTGGTATAGCGGATTATCTCCAGTACTAAAAAATATAATAGAAGTAGATGTAAAACGAAACTTAAAAACATCCATCGAGCATGGTGTTTGGACTTTTGAAAAATATTTAATAGGACAATTTCAAGGATATGAATTTGTAGAAAGCCCGGAATTAAATAGACTAGAAGGAAAAAAGGAAGCTTTGTACAAATTAACTAATTTAAAAATTTGTAACTTATGCAACTATAAAAGTTTCTTTTGTGAATTTGACAAGTACTATTACGAACTTTATGATTCTACAGAAAATCAAGAGACTTATATTCAGCTTTTATTAAATAAATTCCCTCATCCATGGAATAAATATTTTTCAGAAAAATTTGAAATGTATGCAAAACATCCTACTATCTTTAGATCAGTAGCTGCAGTTCAATCTCTAATCAATAAAGAAATGATGGAACTTTGTTTACAAGAAAGTCGTAGAAGATATATTAAAGAAGTAACTCTTTGCTGTGAAGATGTAAAAGAAGCAGGACAATATGGATGTGAAAATTATCCGAATTTTCGGCCAAAACGAAAAAGAACTCCAAAGCAATATACAAAGAAAACTATTCCTAGAAAAACTCCTAAGAAGAAATTTTCTAAGAAAAAGAAACTTCCATCCAAGAAAACTAAAATTGAAAAAGCAAAAACTGAAAAATCAGTAAATAAACCACAGAAAAGTAGCAAACATTTTCGACATGAAAATTTAACTCAAGAAAATTTTAATCCCCAAAATAGATATTATAACAGAAATAGAAAACCTACTGCTTGTCAGTGTTGGAATTATGGAGAAATAGGACACAAATCTATCGACTGTAACAAAAGAAAAGCAAACATAGTAAAACTCTTTTCAGAAGAATTTGAAGAAATTCAAGATGAACTATATCCAATAAACACTAATTTACTCGAAACAATCTCAAGCTGTTACGAATCCATTAGTTCTGAAACTGAAATAAGTCTTCAGAAATAGAAAGCTATTCAGATATAGAAGATGAGTACTGAAGACACAGAAATTATGCAACAACAAGAACAAGAAAATAATGGAAATTATACTGGAATAATAACTTTCAACCAAAAACTTTATGAAAAGATTATAGCAACTGATTTATCTTTAAAAGACCCTCGTAATTTTATGAAAAAATTAGATGATTTTCTAACATGAAAATTAATAAGATACTTTAAGCTTTATACTACAGAACAACCAGTCAAAATTCAACATTTATAAGGAAATATTAGATTAAGATTAATGACTCAAGAAATAATAGATAAATTTCTAGAAGAAATTCCCTCTAAAGACAGAAAATTAATTAAGTATGCACATTTACAAGGAATAGAAATTGCTGTAAATGCCTGCTTCAAAGAAGGAATCGACTCACCTATAATTCTATCATTACATGATCAAAGATTTCGAAATATTAAGAACAGTCACCTAGGAACATTACAAGGAAATCTAATTTACAAAAAACTAATTTTTGAATGTTACCCAAATTACTCAGTAACATTGCAAAGTAAAAATATAGAAGATACTTTAAATTTGCAATTTAAACTTTTAATAGATATAGGGTTACAACCAGGAAATTATACATTATCCTTTTATTATAGAGGTTTATACATTTTTTCCAACACTAACTTTCTTATCAAAGATGTAAAACAAACAGGAAAAATTACTGTCGACCCAATATTTTCAACTATCAGCTCCATTATCTATCCTCCTATGCAAGAAGTTAAAATACCTGCATTAACAGATTTTCAATTAGTTGAAACTAATGAAGCATCGACTAGTTATCAAGCACCTAGACTCTCTTATATAGAAAAAGGAATACAAATAGCTAATCAACATGTTCTAAAACGAAGCTATAGTACAATCCCTAGATCAAAACCTCCTCTTCTAACAAATACTCAAAGCAGTACCTACAAAGTAAAATTGAACTATTTTAATGGACAAACTTGGATCTCCAATAAAATCTTAATTGATACGGGAGCATCTCACAGTCACCGCATACCTTTGCCTATATCAATCTCAACAGCATCAGAATATAGCTTTGTCACCTATAATGGGCAGAGAGCGACTCTAAATCAAATCTCTAAAATAATGATGAAAACTCCTAATTCTACCCTATTAGAATTTGATTGCTATGTTGATCACTCCATCAAAAATAACTTCTATCATGTACTCTTAGGAATGAATTTTCTTGACCAATATACAAACTATGAAATTGGTCCTACCCATACAACTCTAATAAATCAACACCTCACCATTATTCTTGAAAGACTATGAAAAAACTTGAAATACCAATTCTAACATATATAGAGGTAACTGTCAAAGAATTAGATATCACTACCACTGCTTTAATCGATACAGGATCTGAAGTAACTTTCTTTCAAGACTTTTTACTTTCAAAATGGGATAAACTCCCAAATAATCGAAAAATCCGGATTAAAGGTGTTCATCCTATTCCTACCTATTTAGATTTGGTTCAGAACAATGTTTCCATTATTTTGGGTAATAAAATCCTTACAATACCCACAGTTTTAGAATATAACTCTGGTTATGATATCTTATTAGGAAAATATTTCTTAAAACAATTTGCAAAGTTTACACAAACTCCTTATACTGTTTATTTAACTACAAAATGTGGTCACACTTTAAAAATACCTACTTTAAAGCAACCATACAGAGTTCGTGCGAACCGTAGTGGACATTATTATGAACAAATTGCATTCCCAATACAAACACAAAAACCTATATTTATAGTTTATATAATTAAAAAAGAAGACCTTTTAGCAAAACTCAAACAAATTTGTTCTGAAAACCCATTACAATTTTGGAAACCCGAACATCCACTAGCTAAGATAGAATTAACACAAGACATTTATATCAAAGAAAAATCAATGTTATACTCTGAAAAAGACATTCAAGAATTCTCTATACAAATAAAAGAACTACTTGAAAAAAAGGCTAATTAGACCATCCAATGGAGCATACTCTTCACCAGCTTTTATGGTAATTAATGAAGCAGAATGACGAAGAGGAAAGGCGAGAATGGTTATTAACTATAAAAAATTAAACCAGTTCACAAAAACAGACAACTATTTTCTACCTAGCAAAGAAGTATTAATTAACCTTGTAAAAAACAAAAAGTTCTTCTCAAAATTTGATTGCAAATCTGGTTTTTGGTAAATCAAAATGGAGGAAACAAGTATTAAATATACAGGTTTTAGTACACCTTAAGGCTTTTATGAATGGATTGTTATTGTCAGACCCGTCTTCGTTATTTTTACGTTAAGTTACCTGTCTTGGTTTTCCGTTATAAAATCGTATTTTTAGTAACCGTGTGAGTTTTTAACGATTAAATTCATTAAAAAGAATGATTATTTGACTAACATTATTATTGACGCTACTTATTCATAAAATATTTGAATCAACGCTAAACCAAGTTTTTAAAATCGTTTTTCGTTTTACTTGGCCAATTCCCAAAGTTTAACCCGAAATGTTCATTGTGGGTCGTTTCAATTCGGGTTTAGCCTAACCGTTAGCGAGTACGGGACCAGAATTCAGTTGAATGATGTTATTGAGTCAAAAAAAAAACAAATAAAAGGGAAGGGGGCCGGTGAAACGGGTCACAGAGACCCGACCCCCTCCCCTTCTCTCTCTCACACCTCGCTCTCCTCTCTGCCACGCCCTCTCTCTCTCTCGCTCTTGCCGGTCACCGGTCACCACCTGGCGTCACCGCCGGCCTTCACGTGTCGCCGGC
>NCQV01096855.1:4445-16670 GCA_002740545.1 Lophocereus schottii
GTGAAAAGATCTTCCCAAACTTTGTGTTACACTATTCGAGAAACACTTGGTTTTTTCCTTGCTTTTTCCTCCTGATGTTAATAGACGTAGTGGCAAATACCACTTTAATTTGATCCTTTGGTTAGGTCATGCTTTGTGCCCTTGTTTGGCCCTTGCCGGTCCTCTTTAGGCTGGGTTTTTTTATGTGCAAGTCTTTTGTTCTTGAAAAAGTGATTTTTGGCTGGAGTGCTTGTCTTGCTTATCTCATATTCTATATGCTCATCTAAATGGTGCTGGCTTAATAGCTGGTGTGGAATGTGGATTGATTGTTCCATGTTGTAGGATCGAGACATACTGATTCATTCGGTGTCTTTGCAGTTGACCTTTTAGCCTGATTAGCTTTGCACCTTGAATTTTGTCTGTCACAGAGGGACTTGACTGATTCAACTGTTTTGAGGAATATGGGTGAAGGACTAGGGCATTCTATCCTGGCTTACAGAAGTACACTGCAAGGTATTGGAAAGCTTCCGGTGAGTGATTAAAGTGACATGGCAGAAGCAACATTATTTGTTGGAATAATGGTGTTGAATACGATACTGGACATCTCAGCAAATCGAGAACGGATATACTTTTCTTAAGACTTATTTAATGTACCGTAAATAATCTTAGGGATAAGATGCTGAGTAAGGCAAGTATGGATGTTCAAGGTTCTCTCAATATTAGGTCAAAGAGAGTGCTGCAGTCACTCACAAAGAAAGTCTATATTGCATGTGTTGGTTTCTCTTCCTCTTATGCCTAGGCCTTTTAATCTGAAGAGGCACCAAATATGCACCTATTGGCAGGTGTCATTTGAGGGATAAACCGGTGGAGGCTTTATCCATCAATCCGGATAGAAACAGTTACAACCTACAGACCACGGACCGTGGTAGACACCACAGGCGGTCCGGGGTCCTCGTTGCCCAGAACAACAAGCCATCAGGGAAAAGGGAGAGCCACGGGCCGTGGCATTCACCACGGGCAGACTGTGGTGGTCTCCTGCTCCCTTGGCCTGTTCGTGGACCTTGAAAATGTCCAACATTATTTTGCTTGACTGTGTCCCTTGCTTCAACTGTGAGGCTTAACAAACTCAGTCTTACTGGTAAACCATGATATTGTCTTAGTGATGCTGCAGTCTATGGCATGAAATTTTCAATGAACTTTTTCTTGGATACAGCTGTTCTCAATCCATTGCATCTCAGATTGATTTTGCATGAAAAGACAGGTAAACCAAACCAGGTTGGAAGAAGACTTAAAGCAATCATGGGAAGTGCTTGCAGAACCTATACAGACAGTATGTATCACTGTTCTTTGCTTCCAATCAGAGTAAAGTTAGACAAAACAGATCATTCTAGCTAGGTATTTCGGTTTGGCTTTGGGTTGGGTTTGTACAATTTCAATTGATATCAATTTGGGGTTAATTGATGTTTGATCCAACAAAATTGTCTTGCAAAAAAAGCAACTTTTGGAGGAAAAAGCTCGGGTTGGGTCAACTTGAATTTGAGCCCAAATCAGATTAATCTATTTGGAAAATGGGTTTGAGTTAGTTTTGTTAGGTCTATTGGTTCAGAAGGATTTTGGTTGATCCAAAGCCGAACGTTTCCCCACCATGGATAATTTTCTAGATGCCCATAAACCATTCGGCCAAGGATGTTTTTGGCCTTGAAAACACTGTCTACATGCCCTTAAACTAGGGGCTTTTTTGGCCTCAAGAATCCATCATTTTCAGATTTACTTCCTTCCCTTATCTTGAGCTGTTCTCATCCTCGCTACCAACCTGTTTATTATATATATACAGGTAATGCGAAGATATGGCGTTCCTGAGCCATATGAAAAGTTGAAGGAGATGACAAGGGGAAGAGCAGTTACAGAGGAAAGAATGAGGGATTTCATTCGAGGATTGGATTTGCCTAACGAAGCCAAGTCTAACCTTTTCAAGATGACCCAACATTCGTACATTGGAGCAGCTGCAGAACTTGCCATGGCTGTCGATGATGCCGTGAAATCAGTCAATGGATACAGGGATTCCTAGATACTTTACCTGAGAATACCAACAAGGTAAAAACTGAACTGCTTTGGAGCACGAATTTTTGCTTGTTTAGAGTGCCACATTTTAGGAATTGCACTTCTAACCTGAGCTTTGTTGGTTTCACCTTCACGTTGTCACTATGGTCACTAAGGTTATCCATATCTCAGCTGTTTTGTGGGATTGTCTCACTGAAAATGACAGACGGTGAAATAGAGGTTGAGTCATGTAAAAATATACCGATATTTGTACTTTTGAATTCGAAATAAAAAAATAAAAAAATAAAATACTTTTGAATTCAAATTTTGTGATTGGTATGATCTGATGTGGGTGGTACACATATGTTAGGAACTATTGGTGTTTGCCTACTGTGAGTTTTACATCCTTTTGTGCAGGTTTTTTTTGGAGCTAGATGGTACATGTCATGATGCCAACATACGTTCGTACTGATCAGTATGATATCAGATTAATTTAGTTGTGAAGTTACTAGCAGTTAAATATCCTAGTCCTTGGCATTTTAAGATATCTTTCTAGGACTAGGAGGCGATGATTTAGTTCTTCTGAGTTTGCCTTCCTCTCCCTGTCACTCTTGACGCTTGTGCATGTGTGTGAATGGAGGTTCCTTTCCTGTGTGCGTGCATGCATTTGTTATAATGAATGGAAATTTACACAAGTGAGAGGCATCCAAAGTAATTAGGGGAAGCTATTATGTAATCAGAAGCTATCCATACAATGTCCGAACTATCTTACAAAAAATGTTAGTCAGGAAACCAAAAGCAGTCTCAATGCCAAACCCTTCTACCAAAACACCATCCCCCACACAGAAATACATATATATCTTCTCCAAGACGGAAGCATCATGATCCTTCCGGTAGACACCAAGCTATCGAGAGCACCGGAGGATGTGGAGGAAGACATCCTCGTCGCACGGAATCCAGAGCTTGGGAGGGGTGGTGGAGTCATCATGCTGGTCCCTGGCCTGATCTAGGAGAGCCCTAAAGAGAGGGTGCTTAAGCAAGGTAATTTTGATGACATACCTCTTTTGCGGTTGTGCTACATACACTACCATATGACCCTTTGGTACATCTTTTGGGATGAACTTCTCGGATTCTTGGTGGCTCAAATTTGAGGGGGATCCATAGGGCCAGAAGCACCATTGACAACAAGACGCATGGCATTCTTCCGTGTGTGTCAAGATTTTGCCGCCCATCTTTTTGCACTTGTTTAGGGATGCTTGGATGAACTTGCCTTTCGTCATGCTTGATGGTAGGAGATAAGTTGATAGGTGGAATGATGTGGGGGGGGGGGGAGCGTAGGATGGGGATTATATATGGTGTGGAGTGGAAGATGCCAGCTTTGTGGCATCTAATGTCTCCAAAAGAGGAACCAAATAATGGTGCCTATGTAACAGTGTGAGCTAGTGTATCCATCAAAGAGTGATCTGTTGGGAGGAATATAGAGTTTTACCTGAAGGATGAGCTAGGTTCGATATCTAACAAGATCATTTAGGGCACGGGAGTTTGTTCGCATATGCTTCTATTTAACCATCTGAATACGATAAAAACATAATAACATGGTACTTTTGAAAAGTTTAAAATGTCGGGTAGAATATATTGGATTTAGATTTACACTACCTTTATATTTTAGTAAGTAGGGAAATATGTTGTTTTCTACGGTTGTAATATGTTAATTTCAATGTGCAATATGGTTGTATGGTTGTAATGATACGTATGTATCTACTGAGATTTCTAAGTAATTAAGTAGGAATTGCTATTGTTGTAAATTGTAATCGCAGTCATATCATCGAATAAGAGGTAGATTTTCATGCTCTCACCATGTAATTAATTGATATTTCATATTCTAGATACAAGTTCTTAACCCTAATTTAACTAGAATCTGCAAATGTTTTTATCTTGAAATACTCATATTCATTGATGTTCCTGGCATGCTATTGCGCATTTATCGTACTCAATCAAAGGATAATCTCAAACGAAATCTTCCATATATGACTTTTTAAAGGTTCTGTTTTTTCGCTCAATAATTTGATTATTTTTTATTATTACCCTATCATTACCGTACTGAATAATGTGAATCCCACATTATTTTGTTCTATTTTAGTTTTATTTTTTAAAAAAATCTTCTTAAGGAATGTTAATTGATATAAGTAAGTTGTTGCTACAATACTTATTAAGGATAAAATCACATATATGTCGTTTTCATAGATTAAGTTGATCAGTACACATACTGCATATATAAAATAACATAATTGTGACTTTTTTTAACAAAAAGAAGATTTTTTAATTATTATTATAGAAGGGTGAAACTAGATTGCAATTTTTTAAAACAAGAATGAAGAAACACTTGCTCTTGATTCTTGAAATAGATTATTATCATGGTATTACTCAAAAGATGTATGTTTTTTTTGGGGGTA
This sequence comes from Lophocereus schottii, assembly GCA_002740545.1. Lineage (NCBI taxonomy): Eukaryota > Viridiplantae > Streptophyta > Magnoliopsida > Caryophyllales > Cactaceae > Lophocereus > Lophocereus schottii. Next base: position 8,918 of record NCQV01096855.1, read on the forward strand.
ATTAAATTTGGTAAAACTGATCCGAGATTCGAAACTTGAACCGAATATCCAACTCGACATTCGAAATAGGCTCAACCGAAAGTAGACTCGAAACCCGAATTAACCCGATCTGAACCATACCCGACCCGAAATTTTAAATTCAAATTCACCCGATCCAAACTAAATCGATCCAAAATATTATTTAACCCAAAATATTATCAAATTCAAACTTAATTTGATCCATATCGGATCAAATGACCAAATTTGTCACGTCTACTTTTGATCTTGCATAGTTAAGAAGAATTTTAGCGGCACGCGCAATGATTGGAAGTGCGTACGAACTGAAGACGCATGTGCATCATACTTTAGGGGGTCTCACAAATTAAAGGAGACCCCACAAAAAGTATACAGAGAGAGAGGGAAAAAATAAAATAAAATAGATAAGATACATGAACTTTTATGATGGGAGGAGGGGAGAAGATTGCACTGAATTCAATTCAATTGGTTGTATAATCTTCTCGGGAGAAGTGCGGTGCCCATGTTTTGTAAAAGTGTGAAATTTATTGTAGCATTCTTGAATGATTGGTTTCCAATTCCCATGTTTCACTATGCAATGAATTTTGGATATATGGATTACACAAATTCTACATATTTTAGATCGTTAGTTTAAGTTGATCTTTTGCCCTTTGACACATATTGGTGAAGCACATTCATCTAAAAAGTATGAATAACACCTTACGAATTTAGTCGGAGGTATATTTAACAAAAGGTATACTAAAAAAAGATTATGAATATCATTGAAAACTGATTAAAAAATAAAAAATTCTACTTAGAATTAATGTTTAACCAGATCAATCTAACTTTCCTTATGAATGACACTTATCATCAAACATAAAAACCTTGAATAACACCTTACATTGCTGGCATCAAAATATCGAAGTATACACCTATTTGAAATGTTCCTCCCGTGTATACTACATGTCTAGACACTTGAACATTCAAAGTGACAATTTTAGCAGCATATGACATTGCATGTTAGATCTTAGAACACTCTAAAAGTAATGTGGTAAGTCCACAATTGTCAACTTTCAAATTCTATGCTATGAAAAATTCATACGAGAAAAACAAAAATCATATCATGCGAAGGCTGGCTTTGGAGAAGCTTTTACTATCCAACAAATGTTATACATTGCGAATACAGTGGATCTTAAAATGGTGAAAAGTGAATCAGCATGCACTGATTAGAAGCGGTAATAGAGACCCAAATATTTGAGTGAGAGTTTTACATTCGAATTCTCCTTTTATCATCACATATCATATTCCTCATCTTACTATTTTATAAAAAAATAAAAAAAGGCATATGAATTAATTTTCATCTAAAATAATAAATTAAAAAACATGCTGAGACCTAACTTCAAACTTTTTTCCCCCATTAGGTACAGGTGTAAGTATGAGGATTAGGTTGGAGATTCTTTTGGAATTGGACACATTAGAATAAGTGACAAATAAAATGTAAAGGGGCCTTGCCAACAATGCAAAACTCAGAAATAATTGATTCAAGGTTGGACGAGAGAAGATCTTTTTGACAAATCAAATCAAAGGAGGGGTTGCAGGTATTATTGATTTATCTTCTTCAAGGAGTTTGGTGGCAGTGGTAGTGGAGGGCTAAATTCTGGGAAGGGGGGGATTTACTGAACAGCATAAACTTTAAGACAGAGAGGCAGCAGTTGGCAAAACCTCCACCTTCAATGTATGCTTGGCTGAGCCGTGATTTCTATGGATGAAATATTCCTCATTTTTAGATTTGATAAACAGATTCGGATAAATTAATTTCGGATCGGATCATATCTAATTGTATGAGATCTTAGATGGATTTTAACGGTTACTGATTTAGGTTAATGTCACCTTATAATTAAGGAAACTTCTTTAAAGCAAAAATTTAAGTTGGGTTCAAATTTTGATTGGATCAACTCAAATTTTTTGTCTAAATTGAATATAATTTCGGTTCATTAGATTTAGGGTTTGAATCTCAGGCTAACCTTGCTAATCAAAGACTCCACCTAAATTAAATTCACATGGGAAGAAGGTGATGTTGCAACCGTGAGTGAAATCCCCAGATAGTTCGAATCAATTTGCCATTTAACTTTGTCGGAAAATTGTTTATGAGAATTGAATTAAAACTAGTCCAAAGTTTACGTGTACGTATTAAACTATAATATTTAGACACCATGTACCTATTTTTCAACACATTCAGGCAGTTCATTTTCATATATTTTTGCAATTCCATGCACAAAAAAATTACATACATATAAGATATAATCATCAATTTGTTTGCATAGTAGGTGTATTATTATTTTTGGTTGGCAAACGTTGTGTAAATGGGCATAAAGTATACAAATTATAACATATTCTTGAGATACGACCTTTCTTTTTAAAATCCTAGGCACTTTATTTTCACCTATCGCTACATCTGAAAAAAAATAAAGGTAGTGCCATGTTTTTTGAAACTTAGAACTGTGGCATGATCGTTCTATGTTATACAACTACCATTTTTGAAAGAATTTTACACATAGGTATTATTTTGAGTTATTTTAACCCACTTAATCATTTATTTATGGCCCTAGTATTTTGAAAACCATATTTCAAAAAGAAACAGAGGAAAGAGAAGGAAAACGCCAAACTCTAACTATAAAGGCAGTACCACCCAATTGTATGTCACATGGTCACATCCCTAGTTCTACTTTGTGTATTAGGGACATCCCATAACATAGCAAACGTGTTTAATCAAAGCCGGTCATTGGTAAAGATTCTAAAGCTTGTTAACAATTAGATCTTTTGAGTTAAAGAGGTCTAATAATTTATTAGGAATTCATCTAAACTGAAAGTATAAACAAGTGGTTAAAGGTATTAACAGCTATTGGAACATGTCGACCAAAGTGTTGAAAGGTTATAGCATAGTAATCAATAACCGTCAATCCTCCTATGCAAATACAGCCTCATGACATATGCTTTTTAACTTATGAAGAGCACTTATCAGTATTCATTGCTGAAATATGCTGAATTAAGTTGAAATATGCTGAATCATGTTGAAACATATTGAGATATGTTGACTAGTTGAAAAATATATATAATTTGATATTTTTAATAAGTATTTAATAGTGCTGAATTGTATTAAATGATGCTAAATTGAGTTGAAAGTTGCTAAATTATCTTCAAAATTATTAAATATTAATAATAAATATTTATGATAAGTTTAAAAAAATATACTAAGACAAGAAGTAATTGGATTTGGATAGAAGTAGAATTGACAACCGTACAAAAGTCCACTTGACAATTTAATGAAAGCAATGATACTTGTGTCTCATTTAAACTTGACTCACAGGTTTTTTTTTTTTTGGAGGGAAAAAATTGTAACAAACAGGTGCGGTTTACACATGCATAGATAAAGATGAAAAGGGTGTGACAGAGCAATAGTATATTACAAGAGTACTGGTACGGAAAAAGTGGCTGTGACATGTATGAAATCCATGCCCATGCACATGATTTAGCGCAAAATCAGTTTAACTCAACGGTATAGGTTTGTTACTGTTATATCAATTTTCTTTTAATTTTTTACTTCACAATTCTCACTCTCTCTAATGAAAAGCTCTTCATTTGCATCATTACATAAAATAATATTCATGGACCCACTTTATAACACACACTTTATTTTTAAAATCAAAAAATAATTTAAAACTAAATTAAAATATTTAAAAAAATGGAAAAGCGATAAAAAAAAGAAAATTTGGCCCTTGAGCCTGCTCATGGCTGCAAGGCGACTCCCAAGGCACGAGCTGTGAGCCACCCACTGCAATTACTTCCCTCCCTCACTCCTCTTCTCTCTCCTCATCTTTCCCTCGCGAGGAGGTCGCTATGCATGCTCTTAGATGTGAAGATATCCCTATCAATGTCATCAAATCGCCTACTACACATAATTAGATTTTTTTTTTATACGAATAAGTGATAATTCATTAATAAAAAAACCACACTGTATATACAATTAATATTTTATAACAAAAATAAATTTAAAATATCAATTCAAATCATTCTCTTCAAAAAATCAATAATAAATATACTGGAGATCGGATTTTAACTTGTAGGAATATTCTTACCACTAATCGTATTTTTTAATGTCAATGCGTCATGTCAATGTCAGCAAACTATAGTATTACTTCATAGAGCAGACGTCCAATTGACGTCGTAGATTGCACTTGAGAGGAAGATATTTATAGTAGGGCAGCCCGGTGCACAAGCATCCCGCGTTCACGCAGGGTCCGGGGAAGGGCCGCACCCCAAAGGGTGTATTGTAGGCAGCCTAACCTGACTTTGTCAGTGGCTGATTCCACGGCTCGAATCACATAAAATTTTATCGTTAATTCATTCCGTAATAAAAATATAGACCTAATATAATAACTTTCAAATTTTACTCCAAGAAACTCATACTCTACGTCTCCGTCAGTCAAGTCCATAATCCAAACGAAGAGTGACTGATTTTTCTGTTTCCAATTCCCATTAATTTTTTGCCCTTGATGGGATTCGATATGGGGTCAGCCTTGTTTTTTCATGAGTTTTCTACAAATTTTAGTTGGCTCCCATTGGCAATCATGACACCACCTGCGAAGCTGCAGCCTTTTTCTTACATTTATTTATGCTGAGCCGCACACCTTGTTTCGCACCATTAGATCTTGTTCTTTTCGTGGATCAATTTGAACATATCAATCTCAATTTACTTCAACTTACTTTAATTTACTTCAACCTATTTCTATTATTTTAGTCAGATTTAATTTATTATATAAAAAATTCAACTCACTTTAACCTATTTCAACACACCTCAATCTATTTCAATCTATTTTAATTTACTTCACTTTTTTACCCACTCTAATTTACCTACAAAAAGGACTAGCTAGCTGGTAATTGTAGAATTGCCCAAATTAAATTTTTGGTTCAACTGCCTCACCAACTAACCTCCCGTGCTCCCTGATTTTCCTTATTTGGGATTTTGGGCTTTGCCGGGTTGGCCGCAGGAAATGGGAATTATCATTTTCTTTATTTTGAGATAAACATAAATTATATTTTGATTTGGCCGACTAGATAACTGATGTCTCAAAGGTATTTTAATTTCTAAGCTTTTAAGTAGGATACATTTAGTTAACATCTGATAGATTTACTATTATGTAATTTTGATTATCGAATGAGTTGAAGTTTGATTTAGTTCTAATTAAATATGTTAGAAAATGCAGGCGCAATGCATAATCTTCACTTTAACCATTGTTAATGTATTTATCAGATTATGGTGATGATTGAAATATTTGGAAGGTGGTAGCAATAAGCTTAGATAAATTTATAGGGATCATTTATTACTCCAACTTTCTAAAACCATCTCTTTAACTGAAAAAGATACATAAAAAAAGGGTATTATTTTGTTCCTTCCTTCCCTGGGGTTTTGTTTTTTTGGCTTTGGGGGGAGGGGGGTTGGACCCTTTTAAGAATGAGTGCGAAATATTGTAAGGTGCACTAAGAATAAAAATGATAAAGTCTTAGTAGAGGAAGTAGAAATAAAGGAAAGATGGAGAAGTTCCTTTTTTGAACTCTTTAATGAGGAATGATAGAGTATCCACAGAGGAGGGAACACGTGTGGAGTGAGAGGCAACAATACTATTGATGATGTAGCCGTATTAGCAAATAGGAGGTTAAAGAGAGTCTAAGAAAGATGTCCAATAGGAAGGTCATGCTGCTGGACCACATTCCTATGGAAATGTGAAAATGTATAGGTGAAGAGGGACTAAAGTGGTTAACGAAAATTTTGTATGTCATTCCTAGGACAACAAAGACGCCGAGTGAATGGAGATTCAATACAATTATCCTCCTTTATAAGAACAAAGAAGATGTTCACAATTGCAACAATTATACATGTATAAAACTGCTTAGCCACTTTATGAAATTATGAGAAAGGGTGATCCAGAGAACTCTGATAAAGGATATTTCAATCTCAGAGAATTAGTTTGGTTTTATACTAGGAAGATCGACAATCAATGCAATCCACCTCCTTAGAAAGCTTATGGAATTATATAGGGATAGGTAAAAGAATCTCCATATAATGTTCATAGACCTAGCCTATTATAGAGTACCGTGCAAAGTGTTATGGATGTGTTATGAGGAGAAAGAAGTATCAATTGCATATGTCCGAGTTATTAAGAATATGTACAGGGAGTAAAGATGAGTGTTCGGACATCAGGATGTGACATTAATGACTTTCCAGTTGATATTGGACTCATCAGGATCAATTTTAAGCCCATTTCTTTTTGCAAATGTTACAGACGAACTCAGGGAAGAGATCCAACATCAGGTATCATAGTGTATGCTATTCGCATATGATATTGTCCTTGTTGATAAGATTAGGGATGGAGTTAATAATAAGATGGAGCGATGGTAGCACACTGTAGAGTCTAGGGGTTCTAAACTAACTAGATGAAAAATTGAATACTTGAGGTTTAGTTTCAGTGGAGGGGAAGAGGGCAGTGGAGAAGTGACCATCAATGAGATAGTAATACCAAGGGTGTAGAAGTTTAAATATTTGCGCTCATTCTTTCAAGAGAAAGTGGATATTGACAAATACATTAACCACCATATTAGAGTGGGAAGGAAAAAAATGGAAGATTGCGTTAGGGATGTTGTGTGATAAGAGAATTTTGTGGGATTAAAAGACAGAGTTTGTCGAATGGTAGCTAGACCAATACTATTGCGTGGCTCCGAATGCTGGCCAATAAAAAAGACTTAAGTTCAAAGGTTGATGATAGCAAAGATGAGGATGATTCGGTAGATGTGCAACCATATGAGTTTGGATATGTTAAAGAATGAGGTGATTAGATACAAAGTAAAAGTGACACTTATAGAAGATAAGATGAGAGAAACCAGACTTAGATGGTTTAATCATGTAAAGAGGATGAGTGTGAAAGCACTTGTAACTCCATGAGAAGATGTGAGATAATTTATCTCCTGAATTACAGAAGAAGCAGAAGACAACCTAAGAAAAGTTGGATGCAGTGATTAGATATAATTTGAATTTTTAAGACTAATAGAGAACGTGGCCCAGGATAAAAATTTGTGGAGGTCTAGGATTAAGGTGTTAGACCATTAGGTAGCTAGCTTATTGAGACTCATTTGACTTCTAAATGATAGGAAATATGTGGTGCTGTATTGACTTCTATGATATTTTGTGTTCCTTTTTGGGGGGGGGTATGCTAGTATTACCTCATCGCAATTGCATCATTATTCTCCCACTCCGATTGTTTAAGTTGTAGATCACTCCTGACCACATTGGCATTACATTGGTGCTTGCTGCTTAAGGAACAAAAAACTCTTACCCATCCTTTGTTGTTTATTATAATTTATTTTTTAAAATATAATTATGTTTTATGCTTGTTATCTTTGTTTATAAATGATTTTGAAGTTTTAAAATATTTTCTTAAAACTTTTCATGCGAGCTTATTGAAATCGGTCTTTCTATGGACAATTATATATCTGAATCTTCGTATACCCATGAAAGTGAGACCCACACAGAAAGAAGGAGGAATTGTTGTTTTAACATTTATAAATAATTAAAGTATCGCTTTTGTGTGTGTGTGTATATACACATATTGTTAGGATTGTCTTGCGAAGGTTTTCTAGTGATAGACTGATAGTTGTTGCATGAAAAAGTTTTAATATTTATAAACCCCAAGTGCAAGGTGTATCG
>NCQV01096874.1:0-12605 GCA_002740545.1 Lophocereus schottii
ATATGATATGATAATATCAAATAGCCTACGTTCATTCCAAGACTTCCAAATGATTATGTAACAATTGAGATTGCTTTGGCACTAGATGCATGGTTTCATTTTGAACTATGACCCAATTTACTCTCTTACCTTGGAAGTCTTATGGGACATCTCTACCCCACATCAAAAAATTAAGGCAACACGATATGATTTATAAGTGATACAGTAGGCCTATTACAACAAGAAATTCTTTTCTTTTTCAAGCCTAAATGAGGACAACGGGTTGTTAATGGTTGGTTTTTAGGTCTTTGGTTCTAAGTTGTTGGCTAGTAGATTGTCTAATAACCAAACCTATTAGGTTGAGGTCTACAGATGATACTGGAGTGGACCTTAAGCCATGTGGTTATGGACCACTATGCACCCATTGAGAGGAAACTGTGGGTTAATGACCTAACCCATTAGGCTGAGGTGTACATATGATGTTGGAATGATCTTTGGTTCTTGGTTGTTAGCTAGTTGATTGTCTAGTGACCTAACCCATTAGGCAATATTGGAGCGGTCTTTGGTTCTAGATTCTTGGCTAGCAGATTGTCTAATGACTTAACCCATTAGGCTGAGGTGTATAGATGACATTGGAGTGGACCTTATGCCATGTAGTGATGGACCACTATGCACCCCTTGAGAGCAAACTATGGATTAATGATTAGTGTCATTCTTACAATTGCCAGCTCAATGGATGATTTAAGGATTGATGAGGTCATCAGTTGTTTAAGTGCGGGGGAACTGTAGCATCCCCTATCCAACATCGAAAAATTAGAGAAACCTGATGTACTTTAAAGTAATATATCAGGCCTGCTACAACAACACCAACCACTTCCTGTTTTCAAGCCCAAGTAAGAACAACGCGCTGTCAAGGGCCACTTCTATCTATGGAAAGTTTGGTACGATCGCATTGCTAACCGTTATAAGGGTGGAATCATGTGGGTAACTCAATTTAATGATGTTGTTGAGTTAAACTAGGATGAATCCCTTGCATTGCACGAGTTTTTATTGATGTTTATTTAATACTAGTGAAATAAAAATAATTTATCATTATTAACATCTAAAATATACTATAATACACAACAATTATTGAAACAAATAAAATTTTAAAATAAGCATCAATGAAATTATGATAATTAATTAATTAAATATTAATTTTTCACATAGTATTTTCAATATTTTTAGTTTATGAATTAAATATCATACTCTGCATAAATTATAAAAAAATAATAACATGAAATGAACCTGTAATTTACACATAGTTGTTTTAAATAGAAGAATGGATTCATGACTTTCATTTTGATTATGTAACTCATGTACATGTATTACCTAAAAAATAAGCGTAAATAATTTATGAAATTACAACATATAGTAAAAAAAATCTTGTTGATCAAAATCTTGTATTATCATTGCACTCACTTTTATTTTTTTAATAAATACTATTTTTTATTTATTTAAATTTTACTCTTTATTGAGAAAACTAGAAACGATTTAGTGGAAGCAAGAGTTTTTTTTGACAAGGACACCACCAAACTCCACCAAAGCTCGACTCCCCTATGAAGACGTCGAGTAGAAGTTGGTTGCCTAACTCAACCGCTCTATTCACTTGAGTAACCGCCACAGGCCTTATCGTTGCCTCGCCATCCTTTGTAATTTCCCAATACAAGCTCTACTCCCCCCATCAGATCCCTTCATTTCATTAGAAATTAAAAAATCAAAACTAAGCTTTTTATACAATCCAACAATTACATTATAAGAGGCAAAGTTTATGTATCCAATTTATTGCAACTGAAGACACCCCATTAGCGTTATCAGCAATTTTCATCTGTTGACAAGATTTATGTAACAACAATGGGAAGGATCAGTAGAGAGATAAACAAAAGAAAAATCAATGAAAGAAGTGAACCGAAATGATGAAATCAGTTCACTCCTAATATGAAAAATTAAAAGTTCTATCAATCAAAGGCAACAAAGAATAGGCAAAGAGATAAATAAGGGAACATCGCCACAAAAGACAAGAATGAAATAATAATAGTAATAATAGTATTAGTAGTAATAGTAGTAATCGTAATAGTAGGAGTAGTAGGAGGAGGAAGAGGAGTACTAGAAGTAGTAATAGTAATATGAGTAGCAGTATTAGCAGTAAGAGGAGGAGGAGGAGGAGGAGTAGCAGTAGTAGTAGTAGCAGCATCAGTAGTAGCAGTAGAAGCAGTAGCAGTAGCAGTAGTAGCAGTAGTAGTAGCAGTAGTAACAGTAGTAGCAGCAGTAATAGCAGTAGCAGTAGTTATAATAGCAGTAGTAGCAATAGTAGCAGTAATAGCAGTAGTAGCAATAGTAATAGTAGCAACAGCAGTAACAGTAGTAATAAAAGTATCATTAATAGCAGGAGTAGCAGTGATAGTAGTAGTACCAGTAGTAATAGCAGTAGCAAGAGTAGCAGTAGTAGTAGTAGTAGTAACAATATTAGGAGTAGGAGCAACAGCAGCAGTAGCAGTAACAGTAAAAGAAATAGTAACAATAGCAGTAATAATAGTAGTAGCAGTACCAGTAATAGTAATAGCAGTAATAATAGGAGGAGTAACAGTAGTAGCAACAATAGCAGTAGTAATAGCAATAGCAACAGCAGCAATGGCAGTAGCAGTAGCAACTGTTACAGTAATATTAGTAGTAGTAGTAGAAGTCATAGTAGTAGTAGTAGCAGTTGCAGTATCATTAGTAGTAGCAGTAGAAGCAATAGCCGTAGCAGCAGCAGTAACAGTAACAGTACTATCAGCAGTAGAAACAGTAGTAGCAGTAGCAGTAACAACAGCAGCAACAGTAGCAGTAGCAGTAATAGCAGTAGTAGCAGCAGTAGTAGCGGTAATAACAGTAGTAGTAGTAGCAATGATAATCGTAGTGGTAGTAGTAGTGGTGGTAGTGGTCGTAGCAGTGGTGGTAGTAGTGGTGGTAGTGGTGGTAATAATAGTGGTAGTAGTGATGATCGTAGTAGCAGTCGCTTTTTACCTGTTGTACCAGTGATTTGGGTTACTAGATGGTATTTATGACCAAACTGTTATTTACAGTGGTATAAGTGACAAATATAAAACTACAATGGAAAAAGTGATAAAAATAATGGCATGTGAATCCAACAACTCTTGTCCAGCATGAAAATCCATGTAAGTCATCGAGTTGTTATTGCAGAATGCAACTACTTCCCCTGTTCCCCATGCTTAATTATTTTATAAGTTATTATTCTAGAATTCTAACTCATAAGTTGAGATGTATTGCTAAATTATGACTATTCTTTTGTTAAGCATGAGGTTAATGCGTACACCTTCTTGACTCAACTTCATTATTTAATCATTGAGCTTTAGAGCTCAAATTTAAATTTGAATTTGAAACTTTTGAGTTGGAAGAGACGGTGAGAGGGAGTTCTCAGGAGGATCCAATGCTTAGTTGTTCTGTCTTATATGTTGCCATCCGTGGTCAATAATGTTCCACTTTCTTTATGCACTCAGGTTGTGCATCCAAAGAAGATGGTTTCTCCACATACCCATCAACTTGCTTTTGATTTTGCAAATCCCTTCTACTAACCTCGGTTGGAATTTCTCATTTTCAATTTTTGTAATTTCTTTTGCAATGTTAGAGTTATTCACTTTAATTCAAGTTGCTTTCCTCAAGTGAAATGAAGGACTCTGAATGATATACTGCTTTTACCCTCCTAAATAGAGTGTTGAGGATTACTTAGCTCAAAGTTAAGAACAAAGGAATAGAATGTCATTGTTGTCTCAAACTTCCCTTGTTTAAGCTTCGAAGCAGTAAGGAAAGAATCTTTTTCGTAGTTGATAATGTCTTAATTTAACAATCAGTCTTTGTGTACAAACTATTACGACTCTGAATCTGTCACCAACTTTATGTCACTGTTTTCTCTATTTATTTATCTTTGCTGTTAAATCAAAACAAACCAATGTTTTAATAGTTATCATATACCGGTAAATTTAGGGTATGTGTGGCAGCAACATGTAACTTCCTTTCAACTCATCACTACAGTAGAAGGAAATCAATCATCAACTTGAGTCAACTTGTTTAAGCTTCGATGTAGTTAGGAAAGAATGTTTTGTGTATCTAATAAAGTCTAATTTAACAATTAGCCTATGTGTACAAACTATTGCGACACCAAATTTGTCGCTGACTCATGTCAGTAGTTATTTATTTATTTTTACTTTTAAATAAAAAGAAGTCAATATTTTAATAGTTGTCATATACTAGCAAATTTAGGGTATGCGTGGCACAGACATGTGGCTTGCTTTCAACTCATCACCACAGTAGAAGGAAATCAATCAGCAGCTTGGGCAAGCATTGAATTTGGAGTATGAAAAAATAGGTGGAGCATATTATCGCACATGCCAGGCTACCCATTAGAGACACAAAACAATACTGTGGGAGCAACTATGGTCATGCATAATTATATCAGAAAGCATGCACTTAAAGATTTGGAGTTTGATAGACGCTGACCCTTTCTATGTACCTGAAGTGGAAGAAGATGAGGATATACGAGGCATCTCTAGGCATTGGCAAACTGATCATGATGGTTCAATGGATGAAAACTGTATGGTTTCTGTTCATCATAAAATCGCTACTTCTTTGATGCATTGTACGCGATAATAATACTATTTTCATAGTTGCCTATTAGGATATAAAATTATCGACGTATTTTACTATATTTTACTTTGTGTTGAACTAATTTTCTGGTATGTTGATGTCATAGTAGGTAAGGTGGATAAAGAATTATTTGTTTAACTTTAATAAATTTTGAGAACTTTAGGTTGTTCCACGTGTCAATCTTATAAAAATATTTAAAAATAATGACGTGTAGAATTAAGACACTTGTTTTGATTTAATTCCACATTTTACAATTAAAAATATGAAAACGACGATGTTAAATGTAACCTTTTCATTATTTGAATCTAGAAACTATTATAAACCAAAAACATTGCCAAACACATAAATTGCTTCTGATTCTTAAAAGTGCTTCCGAAAATGGATTACAAAACACCTCAATAATTTCTCTAGAATCAGTTTCTCAGAGACTGTTCCCAGAAAACTATTTTTTTGAATTTGGAACTTTGCGAGAAAGAGATGATATTGGAGGTGGAAGATTACCTTTGAGCTTAGTCTTTAGTTCGTATTCGGTAACAACATTTTGGGTAATGTTTAATGTTTTGACCATGTCAATACACTAATTAGTTAATTTTTAGTGTTTGATAAACTAGTGTTTTGACTAGCATTTCAAGTATCGTTTAACGTTTTAAGCAGATTTTTTGAAAAACTAATAGTATTAACGTTTGACATTTAAAAATAGTGTTTCATATTTTTTAGCCAAAAATATCCTTTAAAAATTTTATCTTTGAAAATTATCTATATCCTTTTATGTCAATTTATATTAATCAGCTAGCATAACAACTAAATTTACCGAACATATTAGTTTCAACTGTTAATCTAAACAGCTATCCTTTAACAGCTAAATTAGAATTGCTATCCGCTACCTAAACAACTATCCACTACCTAAACCGCTATCTGTTACTTAAACAACTAATTTTGCCGAACATGACCTTAGTGTAATTTGAAGGGAGTCTACTGCCTGTATATAATGATCATGCTCTGCAAATGAAAATGGAGAAGGGAAAAAAATGGGCAAGTTGGCCCTCTCACAAGGTGTTGCCGAATGAAGTAAACTGATAAATGTACGTCTTACTATAAAACAATTCTTAAGTATCTTGTTCTAGCCCCCAAATTATATTATGATGTTTTTAAATTGAAAAAAAAAAGTATGATTGAATAGTGGAAGAATATTACAACCTATAAATTATGTAAAATTATCTTTTTATCCATAATTTACCATATTTTTAGAATATGCACATCATATGCCCTCACGATTAAGGTTGATACGATTTAGGTATCATTTAATACTTTGTTAGTGCAGCCAACGCATATTTAAGGTTAGCAATTTATAAATAAATGTAATCATTGAGAATTTGGTGAGCTTAAGACATAAAATACATTAACTTAGGATGAGACAAGATATTTAAGGGTGTCTTGCGATAAGACTTATATCATCACTTGATCGATAATAGCTCACTGATTTTCATTTCTTTATTTTTAATGAACTAAAAAAAGAAAAATGTGGAGTCAATGACAAATTCAGTATCAAAGTGGTTAGTGCGCATGGGATTTTCGTTAATTTGATGAATACAATTAGTGTCAAATATGATTTTCTTCCCTCGTTCTAAAACAAAGCCAATATTATATATCCGAGAGTATATACTTCTCGAAGTCATATAGGAAAAACATATATTAATAACCGCTCATATGACAAGCATACATTAAATACACACACACACACACACACACACATATATATATGTATGTATATGTATACATATGTATGTATCTATGTATTCATGTATATGGTACGCACACAGAGACAGACACACACACACATATATGTGTGTGTGTGTGTGTATATATATATATATATATTTCAGGTTTTTCCTTCATCTGCAGCTCTAGCGATCTGGGGAACCAGTCGCAGCCATGGCAGGGCGAGGTAGACGGGAAGACCGAAGACTACAAACCAAGCATTGACTCCAATCTCAGCTCCATCCCAGAAGGTCATGAGCAAACACCTACGGAAGATTCCCGCCAACCAAAAACCAACAGAACAGTAACAAACCCAGGACAAGGGTCCTCTTCAGCTGGTTCACAAGCAGAATCCCTAGAATCATCAGCTCCTATGCATCGATGGTGGATCTGAATGAAGGTATTGCTCTCACATTCATTCCAACTCAAGTGGTGAATGGAACGAAACTAGCCAAACTCACCTCAGATGATGTGAAGCCTGAAATCAAGTATTGGCAATCTGTAGTTCTATGTGGCGTCCTCAGGGCAAACCCACCACTGGAGGTTATAGAGGGATACATACATAGAATCTGGAAAGAATATGCAATAGACAAAGTCTGCCTGATTAAACCTGGGTTGTTTTTGGTAAGATTCACTAACGTTAGTGATCAATTAGATGCCCTTCAGAGAGGGGTTTTCTATTTTGATCGCAAACCATTCATAGTGAAGCCATGGAACCTAGAAATGGATTTGGATGTTGAAGCAATCTCTTCCCTTCCAATATGGGTCCAATTTCCAGAATTGGACCTTAAATACTGGGAGTAGACAGTTTGAGCAAGATTGGTAGCAGCTTGGATATTCCCATAAAGACTAATAAATACACCAAAGGGAAAACGATGCTCCAATAAGCAGAATGTTGATAGACATGCGCAAGGAAAATTTCCAGAGTACATTGAATTTCTCAATGATCATGATGTTTTGGTTAGACAAAGGGTCAGATATGAATGGACACCCACTAAGTGTGAACATTGTAAAATGTTTGGCCATCTGGAAGAGGACTGTAGGAAGAAATCCATGGTTAGGAAGGATTGGAGACCTGTTATCAGACCAACACAAGTTGAAAACCACCAAATCCACATATCACAACCACAAGCAGATATAGAGGGGTTCATTCAAGTAACCAAAAGAGCAACAGCAAGATAGTTAAGACCTGATGAAGGAGCTGGGATTCCAACTCCTCCCAACACTTTTGTTGTCTTGATGGCCCAAGAAGTACCAGCCAGAATTTAGGAAGAAATAGGGCTGCACACAAGCCCCAATGGATAGCATATGCTGCTGGAACATAAGGGGCCTTAACTGGCCTAATAAAGAGGAAGATGTTAGAATGTTCCTTCATTTGAATAAGGTAGGCATGCTTAGCTTGCTTAAAACACAGGTGAAATAAAAAATGCTTCTAAACTTGCAATAAAGCTTTTTTCAGGTTGGCAATGGATGAACAACTTAGAATTTAGTCCCAAGGGTAGAATATGGATGGTCTAGAGACCTAAAATATATCATGTTCAACTGCTCCAAATGGCTGATCACTATATACACTGCCAGGTTACACAGTATATATATATGTATATGTGTACATGGATATATATATATATATATATATACACATGCATACATATATTTGTATATATGTATATATATGTATGCATGTGTGTGTGTGTGTGTGTGTGTGTGTGTGTGTGTATATGAATATATATATATCTATATATGTATATAATATATATGTATATATATATATATGTGTGTGTGTGTGTGTGTGTGTGTGTGTAGTTTTTGTAAGAAAAGATGAATATATCATTGATGACCAAACCAACAGTCTGTGCTGTACAGAAAGATCACTTCTTAGAGGGTCATTCCCTTGCTAACTCGAGAGCCTGTCTAAGCATTTATCATGCTTCCTTGAGATTCTATTAAGGGTGAGTATCCTCTGTATAATGTGGTTTTTTGTGTGTTTGAACTGATCTTGGACTGTCCTTTAATGCCTAGTAAAACTCTTCTCACTCCTTATCTTCCAAATCAGGTAAATTGCTGCAGTGATAGTGGCATAGGAGATTGTCTTTCCCCTTCTAGTGCTTTTAGCTTCTGCACTGAGTGTATGAAATTGCCTATATTGGTGGCATTAACAGGCATTGGCCACTAGGCCTGCAGTTGGTGCCAGTACTCCTATGCCCATTGACATCTAAAAAATGGATTATCACTGTCTTCTTCTTCTTCTTCACATATTTCCCACATGGTCCCTATGTCATGATTTATGAACCTGGCCATTCTGCTTTTGACAGGGAGTCTTTGGCTGATGAACAACCAAGTTGTTGATGAGTGCCTAGGTGTTGTAGTTCTAGCCCATATAGCCTTATTCCATCCCTTATATTCCATCTCCCCAAGCAGCCAGAGGTAGCGTTTTTAAACAGTGTAGTTTCTGTCCCTTTGCCACTGCCATGATGTGCGGTTAGTGATGCCTTTGCTGAATAGGTCCTTAACAGCCACCAGTTTTTACCAATACCAACTACAGTCAGGTGGTGACTTATAATCCCCCCAACCCTGCTGTTTAAGGTATTTTTCATGCACTCATTTGACCCAGAGGCAGTTTTTCTTTAATGCTACAGCCCATACCAACTTTACAATGCAAGCTTTATTCCAGGTCCTAAGGTTTGCAGGTCTTAGCCCATGACATGTAGGGGCTTTTTTGATACTCTGCCATCACCCCCCCATAAATAGTTTCTGCATGTTTGATTCATCTAATCTATGACCTCTTGTGAGAGGACGAAGGTAGAGGCCCAGTAGCTAATCATGCCAAAGACTACTGAATTAAGAAGCTGAGCTCTACCTATAAAAGAGATGCTTTTGGTGGCCCAGAACCTGATCTTCCCCATGATCTTTTCCACTAAACCCCTACATTGCAACTTACTTAACCTACTTACTGTGACTGGGACCTTTAAGTACCTCATGGGGAGGGAACCTTCTTGGAAACCTATAGCCTCTAGACATTGTTGCTACAAGGTAGGGGTACATCCTCCAAAGACAATTTAGGACTTCTCTTGATTTGCCTGAAGACCAGCATAATGAAAGAAGGCCAATAGGGTGTGGTGAATGATTGATAGGGTCATTGGGTGAGCTTTGCAGAAAATTATGACATCATCTGCAAACATAAGGTGATTTAGCCTTAATGATTTGCATGATTGATGGAAGGAAAATTGGGGATTACTTCCTACCACCTTCATCAGCCTTGTGAAGTATTCCATTGCTAGAACAAACAATAGAGGTGAGAGAAGATCCCCTTGTTTGAAACCCTCCCCCCTTTAAAAGCTACTCCAATTTGACCATTCACATGGATCTTATAGGAAACAGAGGTGAGACATCCCATTATCCACTTCACAAACAATGGGAGGAATTTCAAATGGTCCATTAACTCCCTTAAGAACTGCCAGTGCACAGAGTCAAATACTCTGTGGAGATCAATCTTCAATATACACCTTGGTGAGATACCCTTTCTATTGTACCCCCTTACAATGTCTTGGCATGTGAGAACATTAAAGATCAGTTTCCTATCCTTAACGAAGGCCCCTTGATTTTGGCGGATCAAGTGGGGGAGGACCTGTTTGAGCCTAATGCTTAGGAGTTCAGTCACACCCTTATAGATAACATTGTAGCAAGAGATGGGTCTAAAGTCCTTTGGCTGCTTTGGGCATTCCACTTTGGGGATTAGAACCAGTTTTGTTTCCCCTTAAAAATCAGGCATTTGTCCATTAAGGAAGAATTGTTGGATTGTAGCAATGACAAGCGCTCTAGTTATATGCCTAGTGATTTTAAAAAATCCACTACTCAATCCATCTGGATGAGGGGATTTAGTATTAGGGATTGAAAAAATAGCATCTTTGATGTCCTGCTCTGTGAACGAATTGCCAATTGTTGTTCAACATTCAAGAAATTGCCCATGCTTATTAATTGGGGGTCAATATGTCTTCTGTGGGTGTTATGCTCTCCCAACAGCCTCTTATAATAGTCTTGCATAATGGTAGCTACTGCTAGAAACCCTTGAAGCATTCTGCCTTGTTCATCTTGTAGTTCATAAATGTACAAAGTAGTTTTCCTTTATTTTGCTCTTGCAAAGAAGTACCTTGTGCAGTCATTCCCATGAGTGATCCATTTTGCTTTGCATTGTTGTCTTATGATATCAATCACAGAGGTGAGTAGCTTTATATAGTGTTCCCTTAGTGCTTTTTCCTTCTGCACGAGCTGAGTATTCATAGGGTCATTCTAAAGCTGCATCTGAGCTTGTTATAGCTCTGCTCTTGCAATGCTATTGAGTTTTAAGGTCAGCAAAGTGGCTTCTATTGAGTTGTTTCAGGGCATTTTTGGTCTTGCCTAGGAACCTTTTCAATGCATGACTGGCCCCTTGGTGTGGACTAGTAGTGATATGGGAAGCTTCTAATGGGAGAAAGCTGGAATCCCTTGCCCACATATCACGGAATTGAAAGGTGGAAGGGGGTTTAGGATAGCTGGGTGTGTCAATGATCACTGTTGTATGGTCAGAGAGGGAATTATCCATGTATATCACTTGGCTAAAATCATATTGATCATACCATAGGGCATTCACGAGAGCCCTATCAATTCTTGTCCATATTGTTTTATTGGTCCAAGTGAAATATGGACCTATACTTCTCAGTTCATGAACCTCACTAGTGTTTATACAGTCCTCAAATGGTTTTGTTTCTGTAGCTTGAATATCAGTCCCCCCTATTCTGTTACCTTGGTGGAGGACTGAGTTGAAGTCCCCAAGGATACACCAAGCCTCATCCATATGGCTTGCTATTGCTATTAATCCCTCCCAGAGTGACCTTCTGTTTGCTTCATGATTTGCCCCATAGATAAAGGTGAGATAAAACTGCTTCATACCTATGTCACTTTGTAATGAATAAGTTGATCAGTCATGGAGATGATATGGACTGCATACATATTTAGTCTCCATGCAACCCAGATTCTCCCTTTTGTATTGAGGTGGAAGTTATGCTGCCAATGCCAACCCTGGAATATCTTGGTTGCTATCTTAGCTACATTTTTCTCTTTTACTTTGGTTTCAAGAAGCCTAACCAAACCTATGTTCTTCTCATGCAAGAAGATTGTGGCATCCTCTTGCTTATTAGGCCAATTGAGGCCCCTAATGTTCTAGCTGCATATTCTGGCCATGGGGGGGAACCCCTTCCCTTTGCAGTGCAGCATCATGCTCCTCCTGGAACACTTGAAAAGAAAAAAAAAAGAATTTTGGGTCCTAACTACCTCTATGGTACTACTGGAGATATAGAGATGTCTAGCTGCTTGCCTCTGTACTGGGGTAAATCCTTTATCATCCATGCCAAGTGCATTATGTGAGTCATGTCCTGATGTCTTATTACTTGTTTCACCTATGTTTATGTCATGTGCTAGCTTCATTGGCACCTTCCTCCACTCCTGTCTTGTAGAGGTTTTCTTTCTACAGTCCTCCTCAGTATGCCCATACATTCTATAATGTTGGCATTTGATTGGTTTCCATTCATACTCAAGCTGCACCCTTATCACAACATCTTGGTCATTGATAAAGTCAATGAAGCTGGAAAATAGCCCTTTGATAGAGAAGTTAATTAGGAGCCTAGCATAACTGAGCCTGGTTTTATTCATTGTGTACTGGTTTGTCGTTAAAGGAATTCCAAGGGTACTTCCAAGCTTACTCAAACTGGCCATCCCCCAATATTTGATATCCAAATCCATCAACCTGACCCAGATTAGTAGGGATATAATGGCCTCTATGTTTAAATCCAATTCTGGATTCCAAGCCTTCATTAGGAGGGGTTTATTATCAAAATAATATACTCCCTTTTGCACAACAAAAAGCTGATCATCCAAATTAGTGAAATGCACTAGAAAAACCCCTCTCTTCCCCAGACAAATTTTATTAATAGCCAGGGTTGTCCAAATTCGTTTGAAAAACCTCTCCATAACTTCAAGAGGTGGATTTGCCCCTAAAACCGAGCATAGGGCTGTTGATTGCCAGCATTCGATTTCCGGGGCAACATCCTCTGCTTCAATTTTAGCATACTTCATCCCATTAATTGTGGCCACTTCTATAAATTGTAAAGAGGTGCATCATTGGGATTAACCAGAGAGGCATATAAGCTAAC
>NCQV01096888.1:0-10467 GCA_002740545.1 Lophocereus schottii
AAGATATTAGCCAGCGGATAAGAGTGAGTTGGCAAAAGTGGAAGTCGATGTCCGTGGTGTTGTGCGATAAGAGAGTGCCGCTAGGACTGAAAGGCAAGGTTTATTGGAGGGTAGTTAGACCGGCTGTGCTTTATGGATCGGAGTGTTGGCCTCTAAAAAATATGCAGGTTCAAATGTTGATGGTAGATAAGATGAGAATGGTCAGGTGGATGTGTGGTTTTACTAGAATGGACGGCATTAGGAATGTCGTTATCAGGAGTTTAGCCGAAGTTGCCCCAATAGAGAAGAAAATGAGAGAATTGAAGCTTAGATGGTTCAGCCACGTTAAGCGAAGAAGTGTTGCCGGCACAATGCGTAAGTGCAAGATGATAGTCCCCCCAGTGGAAAGAGAAGGAGGGGTAGATCGAAGAAGAGTCTAGAAAAAGTGATTAGAAAGGACCTGAGAGTTGTTAGTTTGACGGAGAACATAGCTCAGGATAGAAGACTGTAGCGGGATAGGACTAGGGTCTCTGATTATAGGGGTCCGGCTCCGTAGAAGGATGTTAGATGCGTTGGATTGGGGCGGATCTTTATGTGTTTGTCTACAGGTCGTGCTTAACTATGCTGTGCTGGCTTCCGATGTCCCAAATTTGTTGAGGTATGTCTCTACTCCTTTATTATCTGCTCTCCTTACCCTTCCCCCAAAAACTGTTTTTTCTCGGTAAACTGTTTTTTCCAATATCTGTTTTGTGGTTCTTTAGAAATCAACCTCTCTATGGATAGAAACACTGGTAGGGGTAAGGTTGCCTACAGTTGGATCTCCCCAGACCCCACGAAAGCGGGACTTACACTAAGAGTTGTTGGTGTTTTATTGATTTTAATTAAATTTATGTTAAATAATTGATTAACTTAATGAATTACTCATGATTCATGAATTGAAAAATGAGAATTTTAACCTAACTGTCTTCTTGGTTATTCTTGATTGAAGATTTAAAATTAGACTAATTTTATTTTTAAAGAAAATATGAGAAATTCTCAAAACCTTTTCAAAACATATTGTATATGTTAGACAAGGCTCATCACCTGAGGATTGCCTTACAACTTAATCTTAGAACTGGCAAAAAGTTGTTCAACTCAAATACCCCAATTTGTTGAATTTGTTGAGTTTAAAAAACACTCAAGGTCATAAATTTTCCGTCTGAATTTTAAATCCGTACACAATAATTTTTATTTTTTTATTATCTAATCTCGATTTTATCCTGAATTTAACTTTATCCAAATTATTCAAACCAGAAAAAACTGGATATTGGACATCAATTTCTTGTTTGAAATTTAATGTTGTCCAATACATCTGATCTGAATTCAACTCGAACTGGATTTTTGATCAACGCTATGACTTCTAGAAGGTCAAGCCAGCGTAGATATACGAATACGATAAACGCTGAGTCAAGAAATATAACTCCGATGCCATTAGAAATCCAGAACGAGAAACATGCTTTACCACCAACCGTTACAAATAAATGCTCCGGCCTGTCGCTCACGTAATGATAATGTCTTAGATCTAAAGTCTGTGGGTGGTTAAGCTGTCATCAACGTGGCCACTCCGAATTCCAAGTTAAAAAGCTGAAAATTAAGCCCAACAAATCATGTTTTTTACTTCACAGCCCTTTTCCAAAACCTACAAGTGCTTCATGCCGTTTTTTTACCGCAAAAAATATTTTTTAAGAAGGGTTTGATGAGATGCTTCATCAGAACATTTATAGACGATATCAAACAAGTTGATTATCATATTATAGATTAGCGATATTAGGTTAGCTAAGTTGTTGGGTAGGCCGAAAAATTATTTCCAGAAAGTCAACGATCATGACATCGAAACCGATAATTAAACAAGCAGTGGTGACTTACTTGGAAGCACAAATGGCTTGTAATCCTCCACCATCCGCATATATTCATTAAATATTGTTTTTAAAGTCATGTTCAGCAACAGCGTTTTGAATAGCATTTGACGTTTTGACAAAGTCAATACACTCATTAGGTAATTGTGAATGCTCGATCACATAGTGTTTTGACGAGCGTTTCAAGTAACATTTAACATTTTGAGCAGCGTCTCTGCAAAACTAATAGTATTAACGTTTTGCATTCAAAAGTAGCGTTTCCTATTTTTTTGTCAAAAAAATATCCTTTGAAAATTTTATTTTTGAAAAATATCTATGTACTTTTATGCCAACAACTAATTTACCGAACATATTTATTTCAACTGCTCATCCAAACAGATATCCGTTAACAGCTAAATTGAAAATTTTATCCGCTACCTAAACAGTTATCTACTACCTAAATCGATATCCGTTATTTCAACCGCTAGTTTTGCCGAATAGGCCTAAAACTAAAAGCAAAATATCCCCATAAAAGGGGGGGGGGGAAGAGGCTAACATTCAATGTAGGATTTATTTAAATTAAACAACTTAAATAATGCATTAAAATTCAGATAATTTTTTTTGCCTAGCAACTAATTTCAAGTTGGAAAAATCAAAATCATATTCAGTCAATAAACATAAGAAGACATCTTGAATCCAAATTGAAAAGTGAGATCATGTTTCCTGTCCATTCTAACATTTTCTCAAGTGAAACACTTCAATAATTTGATCGGACAAAATTATGTAAGTTGGGTGAAAGGGTCCAAACACTTATGTCTCAAGTTCAAATTCAAATTGAGGGTCGTATTGGTATTGCAAGACACCGACACTGATGCATTCCTTATGCAAGTGTTAATCCTAGTTGAATAAAATAGCAAGCAAACTCGTTCTCTCTCCACTAATTTCTAGGCGTGTGACATATATTACCCACCTAACTTAGAAATCACCGGGCCCGAAATTTCACATGCAACTATAATGACTCTCCCTCGCGCATAGGTATTCATTAATCGTTTATAATCGCAACCCCGCATTTCTCGAAAACGGCCGCTTAACTACAGATCAAGGATTATTATTTCTCACCTGATTCACTAATCACGGCAATTAACGCCAATTTGATATAATCACTCGATTGAAATTTCAGCCGTTTCTTTGGCCAAAATAAAAAAAAAAAGAAGTAAATTTTTAATTCCACAGTCTTCTTTGGCCAGGGTGCTAAAAATTCAAATACTTGATTTATCAATTCAAACCAGCTTAAAATCAATTTTAAAAGGGAGTTATTAAGCAGATTGATAGGGGAAAAAAAAAAGGGTAACTAGCAGGACAATCATAGTGGTAAGAAGGGTTAAAGAGACTAACCTGAATGCCATTGGGAGAATTAGCAGCAGTGAGAACTCGGACCTGCGACTCAGTCTCAGGAATCGGGTTGGGTTTGAAGACTCGGAATGAGGCGACTCGGGAGGCGAACTTGAGCAGAGATAACTTGAACGAATTCGGGTCAAGAGGGCTATTCAAGAAGAGATCGGCGTTGGGGTATTCGTCAAGCATCCGGTCCAAAATGGAGGGTCCGGTCAGCTCGAATCGCCTGGCTCCTCCGACCAAGCAGACTGCGATCCTGGAGCGAGTCAACTCGGACTTCCGAAGCGCAACATCAGCAGAAAGAGGCGGAACAAGGACATGATTCTTGGTGATGGTGGTGGCGGCGGCATGGCGGACGAAGGAGGGAATCTGGCGGAGGGCGGAGGAGCAGGAGAGAGAAAAGAAGAGGAGGAGAGAGAGGGAAGAGAAGAGTAAGAGAAGGAGTCGCCAATCAAGATCGGATACCCATTGGAACCCTTTTCGAGGGCTACTTGGTTGTTTTGTTGCTTTTGTTGCTCTTGCTTTTCCTTCTTCCAAACCCATCAAATTAATTCAAGAGTTCTTTTTGGATCTTCACTTTTTTGAAATTTGTGTGTTACCAATGACTGAAGGAGAGAGAAAGCATTTGGAGAAGAGGGGCGGCGTTTGGGTGTCGGTTTGTGTTGGGTTTATAGTTAAGTTTTGGTTGGGGGTTGACAGGAAAGGGCGAGGGTGAGGTCAGGCCACAGGTGGGTGGAAGGTGGAAGAAAGAAGGGCTTTATTTTGGTGGGGGTGGCACTGGTACGTGGGTAGTTGTGCTCTGTAATGGTTGTTCTGTTTTAGGAAGGAAGTAAATCGAGACAGATTTCATTTGAAGTTAATTAGCTAAGGATGGATCTTCTGATTTTTTGTTCCAAAAAAAAAAAACACTAAGAAAAGGGATGGATATCAAAATGCTTGTCCGCATGTTGGGATCTTGGTTTTGTGCATTTATAAACTTGTTTGAGCATAGAAGGCGTTCATACAGTTACAAAAGATTTTGTCTTCTTAAGTTAAGATTTTGTGAAATGATAGACTAGTGCTTGCCAATCCTTCCATTACTCAAGTTACACCCCATTAATAACTATCTGCCATCTCTCTCTAAGGATAACGCAAACTTTCATTTAAGTCTTTGTCTCGCCTTCTCTTCTCAATCGATATTTTGTAGGCCGGGTGATCATTTCCAGCATTCTCTTTTTTCTTTCTACTGTTTTATATGTTTGAATTGGTATTTTCTTCTCTTTACTTGATTAATTTGTCTCTCCAATTGTGAGATTTACAGATCTCGATATTGATCTAATCTTCGCAATTGTGTGGGAAATTTTATATTGTATTGTGTTCATGTTGGTTTCTTGTCGTTTTGGTGGTTGTTTTTGGGATGCTTCACTTAAAAGTTGCAAGCAGACCCTCTAGTAGCGTACAACAATTCAAACTCAGCCTCACTTATCAGAATGATAATCTCTTGCAAATCCAACACTAGATTAACAAGTCCACAATCGATTGAAGAAAATGTCATATTTGTGGATCTCTTCCTTATGTGGAAGATGAATGTTCAGTGGATAACAAGTTAGGTATTGTGGAATTACGATCTTATTTTGATGGTTAAGATTGTATCTGTTTTCATCGACTTGACATTGTAGTAGTTAGATGGCACATTGATGGTGAGTGAAATTGTTCTTTTTTTTCTTGCAAAAAGTTAAGATTTTATGTTGTCTTGAGATGGAACTTTTGTTTAAAAATTTTGTAAGAACTTATTTATAAAGATATTGGCCCTAATTGGCAAACAATTGCTAGCTGTTTATGTTAGCTATTAGTTATTAACGATTTAAATTAGTTGTTTGCACTAGTTGTTTGTAGAAAGAATATTTTGTAAAATTGGCTGTTTCTAATAAAGATATTTGTCAAATTTTCATTTATACCTGTATCTCTGAATCAATTTTTGATAGAACATATTTTTTATTTATTGTTCGTCTTATTTTCTTTTTCAAAAGCATTAAATTTGTGTCATATGTATAAATTAACTTGCGTTCATAAAACCTTGCTTTCTTACTAATACTACATAATTTGTGTCCACTATTTGTTTCGTTTCTTTTCAATTTCTATCTATCTAAATGAGAGCTACGTGTTATAATATTATCTAGTTATTTATTAATTTTTCAGTTATGAATTGACATTGAATTTGTATGAATTTGCAATGGCTTTATATTCATTAAATTTAATCATATAAAACATAATATGAAATGTCCTATTTGTTGGTACCAATCTAAAGCTCATTATCTAAATAATTAGAAGAACTAAATAATCTAAAATATAAATATCAAACGTTCATAAAAGGTGCATTATAAGAGTGGATCAAATAAGCTTGACATAATACATTAATGAAATAAAAGCATCTCCACACGTTCATAAAAGGGGCATTATAAGAATGGACCAAATAAGCTTAACACAATACATTAATGAAATAAAAGCATCTCCACCAAAGGAAAGCTCGCTCTAACTTCCAAGGGGGCCTGCATGTCACTCGAATGACTTTAAGAGCATTCTCAATAAAGTTTCAGTTTTTGGAACTCTAACATGCCACGTCAACAAAAGTTTCACAATTTTGGAACTTGCATTCCATCACTTCTCCAACAAATGGAGCTCAATTTTAACCATCCAATAAAAATATTTGTCATGGACCCATTTTATAACACACAACCTATTTTTTTAATCATATAAAAATTATATATTACTTCAAAAAAAAAGAATAAAAAATAATAAAAAATTCACCAAAACTACCATGAGAGGGGAACTGCACTGGCGTGGTGACACGCGTGTCCCCCCCTCAATTCTCCTTGTTGCCAGAGAATTCTTGCCATGCATCTTCCACACGAACCCACCTTTTCCACGCGAGGCAACCGCTGGGAAAGCTCTCAATGGGTGTGTAAGGGGGAGAGGCACGCATGAGAGACTGCCCCTGCAGTGCTCCCCACATTACCTTTTTTTGTCACACTGTTTTGAATGTCACTGATTCACCGAGTGATGCCTTTTACATTTGGGGGGAAGAAAAAGAAAAGGCATGGATAGCTGCTGGACGAGGATGACAGGGCTTGCTGGGACGAATACAGCCGTTGGGATATAGTTGCTGGCCAATAGCTATATTTCCTTTTTTTTTGGCTATAGTCTTTATCTATAAAAACCCCAATTCTTTCTTAAACAATCAAACCAAAATCATTCACATCCTCTAAAAATTGTGACTGTGAAAAATAGTTGCTGGAATCGAAGAGAAGTGAAGTAGTTTTTGTTGTGCAAGTTTAATTGTGAGATTTAGTTTAGTAATTTAGCTATGTTATGTTTTATTTTAATTATTATTTGAATTACATTTTGAAACTAATGATTATTATTTATAGTTTTATTTGTAGATATTTTGGAGGTGTTTTTCAAGATTCAAGAAAGAAGTGAAGGAAAGAGATTTGTAAGATAATCGAAGATTTATGTCTTATAATTTATGCATGTTTATATTTTAGAAATTTAGTAGTTAAAAATTAATAAAATATGAATTTATGCATGTTTATATGTGGAATTTACTTAGATTTAAAAATATTAGGATTTTAATTTTGGCTAAATTATTTTGAGCCTAGAATTAGTTGTTAGATTTAATTTAGTTGAGTTAAAATCAAAAAATAATTAGTTGATTCATGTCCAATTTTATGGTTAATTTAGCGCGAAGTTAGAAGTTAAACTTGTGGACTTACATGTTTATGAATGACGTCACAAATATGTGTAGAAATTATGATTATGTTAGAAATTTAGAAATTGGACATTTGACATATAAATGAAGTTTGTTTTTAAATTTATGGAATATACTTGAACTTGTGAAGTTACATGGTTAACTTAATTGATGTTTGAAATTAAACTTGAGGAGTTACATGTTTATACTTGAAGCTAGAAATTATGTTTACGAAAATTGATTATGTTAGAAATTTAGTAATTGAAAGTTACAATATAAATGAAGTTAGTTTTTAAAATATGTGCTATGTAGTTAAATTTTAAGTACATAAAATTTTAAGTATGCAATTTTCAAAATATGTGAAATTTGGTTCGAGTTAAAAAATGCTAGAATTGCCATTGTTATTTTGAACAAAAATTATTTTTTTGTTAGAAAATACATGTGAAATTACATGATCAATTTAGTTAGAAATTCTGAGATCTAAAAATCTGACATGTTAAGTTAACATGTTTAATATAAGATTAGTATATGAATATGACAAGAATAGTTTGACTATGTTCACGTTAAACTATATGTTTAATAGAAGATTAATCAAATATTACTTTAACAATTTGCGCGTGTTTAATTTAAGTATCACTTACAATATATGAGTATCTTAGAAATTCTTTAATTAAATGTGTACATGTTAAATTACTTGTTGATTACATGTTGAAATTAAATTCCATGTTTATATATATTTTAGAATTTAAAAGTAAGAATTTAAATGTTAAAAGCAAAAATTGTTGATTGTAGGTGTGGCCATAAAATAGATCTTAATCACCAACAATCATTTATGAACCTACTAACCGGATACAATTTCCAAAGAGAACTCGAGAATAACATGAAAATTTCCTTGAACCCTCCAAAGTCGTGTTCTTTTCGTGGGTAAATTAACTTACCCCGCTTCTTCCCACTCGTTCCCACTATTTCTCACTCGTTCCCACTTCTTCTCATTTCTTCCCACTCCTACCCCGTTATTCTCACTCCTTAAAATAAGTATCACTACTTCCTACTCCTACCCACTTCCATATAATTTTATTATAATTTTTGTTATTAATATCAATAACTACTGTCGTTGGAATTACTATTGTCAATTATTATTTTTATTAATATTAATTATTATCATTACGATTGATTATTATCTTTATTATTAATTATTTATTTTTGTGTACTAATTATTATGACTAATCATTATTATTATGATTAATTATTTTTATTATTAATGAACTATTAAATAGCACTTATTAATGTTAATGATTATTTCTATTAATTATTATTATTAATCCTAGTAACAATTATTATTCTTAATATTAGTAATTATCATTTTTATCAATATTTATTATTACAAATTAGTAAAATTTTTTTAATATTAATATTAGAATGAATAATTATTATTTACAGCAATAATAATAATGATTATTATAAATAGTAATTATCATTGTAATTATTACTAATATTCTTTCATAATAATAATTATTAATACAGTAACTATAACTGTAGAAATACCGGTAGGAGTAAGGTTGTCTACAGCTGGATCTCCCCAGACCCCGCGTAAGCGGGACCCACACTGGGAGTTGTTGTTGTTGTTGTACAGTAACTATAATTATAATAATTACGATTATAATATTGACAATAATGATTGTTACTAATAATAATACTTTTAATTTAATATTAAAAACTTAACAATTATTATTATTATTAATTAAAATAATTGTTATAGTTGTCATTTTTAATTATTTTTATTAATTCTCAATTAATAAATCTATTATAAATTAATAATTATTATTGCAATAATAATTATTAATGCTTGTTATTAATAATTATTATAAATTAATAATAACTTCAATACTAGCTATTTTTAATATTAAAATAATAATACTAATTAATGATTATTATTTAATTACTTTTAGAATAATAATTATTAATATTAATAGTTATTATTATTAATACTAACATATATTTTGACTATTCTTCTTAACACTGTTAATTATTATTTTTATTATTAGTAATTATTAGTAATATTACCAAGTATAAAATTTGTTCATTACTATTATTCTCTAATGTGAAAAATTAATAATAGTTATTAATATAATATTAATACTAACAATAACTATGACTATTAATAATTATAATGATTATTATTATCATTAATAATATTATTAATTATTATTGCCACTATTACTAATGTTCATTAACAATAATAATTAGTAGAATAATTAAAATTATAATAATAACTATTATTACTATTATTATTAATTGTAATTATTATTGTAGTTATTATTAATAATTATTATTAATGACTAATTACTATTGTTATTATTAATTTTTAATTGTTATTATTACAATAGTTATTACTAATTCATAATTGGATTAATAGTAATTATTTTTAATGTTCACAGTAACAATTATTATTAATATTAA
This sequence comes from Lophocereus schottii, assembly GCA_002740545.1. Lineage (NCBI taxonomy): Eukaryota > Viridiplantae > Streptophyta > Magnoliopsida > Caryophyllales > Cactaceae > Lophocereus > Lophocereus schottii. The sequence goes on from NCQV01096888.1 coordinate 9,436, forward strand.
TAAATAGTAAAAATTATTAATATTAATATTAATATTAATATTAATAATTATTATGATTATTACTAAAATTAATAAGAATTATCAGTGTAATTATTATGACAAATTATTATTATTAATTATTATTAATGGCTTGTTATTATTTTTAATATTAATTAACAATTTTTATTATTAGAATAAATTATTAATTATTAATATTTATTATTAATATTTAAATGGATTAATAGTAATTATTTTTATAATAATAATTGTTATGATTATGATATTTAGTTTATTAATTGTTAGTTATCAATTAATAATTTTCAATATTTATTGTTATTATTAATAATAGTCATTATAAAAATTACTGTTAATTATTCTGTTTGTTATAATTAATTATTATTAATATATAATTAGTGATTTTATTGTTATCTATATTAATATTAATTATTATTATTTCCAATAATAATTATTATTATTAATATCAGTAGTAATTATTACTATAACTATTGCTAATATTCATTAAGAATAATAATTGCTAGTATAATAATAATTATTACAATCAATATTAATAATTAATAATAATTACTAATTTTATATTAATATTATTTATTAATATTAATAGTAGTGATTATTATTTTTATTCATATTAATAAGATTAATTATTGTAATTATTATTTTTAATTATTATTATGTTAATTATTATTTAACTATTATTATGATTGATTATTATTGTTATTATTAATTAATAATAATTATAATAATTATTATTATTAATTGTTATAATGTTACACAAATCATTAACATGACTAATATCAATACTCCACCTTCATCTCACTCCCATACGCAACAAACCACTCCTAACCACTCCCACCGACTTTGTCCCAGTCCCAACCATTTCTTTCCAATCATTGCCACTCCCACTTTCCATACCTGCAATATACCCATGAAAAAAAATGGCCTAATTAGAAGCACTATTAACTACTTAAATAACTATCCATTATCTGAACAATTTTATGCTATCTAAATAGCTAATTTTTCTGAACATGGCCTAAA